>VXBC01007539.1:266878-282948 GCA_013399945.1 Ploceus nigricollis
ACCTTCCCTGCATCCTCATTCACGGCTCTGTGGAAAGCCCATGGTCCTGCCTCCAGCCCTGGTGCTGACTCTCCACTTGTGCCACCACCATGCTGCAGCTCCTGCTGCTCCAGGGCCGAGCCTGGCCCTGGGGAGGCTTTGGCAGGGCCATCCAGGAGCCTGTGCTCAGGACAAGTGTGGGGTGACCACAACATGTTGGGCTGGGTTTTGTTAATGGGGGTTGCTGCAAAGTGCCACACCGTGGGGCTTCTTTATAAGGTTGCCTGCCATTCTCTCAGCTCTCCATGCTTGTTACCTCCTACACATCTAATTAAGTCTCCTTATGCCTATGTACATTACAACAGGAAATGTGGAGCTGTGTTTTCACTTTTGCTCAGTTATGCTTTAGGCTAGTCCTTCCTACACTGCATGCTGGATAGTAATGAGATTGTTGGTCTAATTGGCTCTTTATTAGGAGTATTATTTACAACAATGCTGAAGGCCATGTGCATGCAGATCTTGGTTTACCATTAAACTCTTCCCTCTTGCAGTCAATGCCCTCCTCTCTGTTCCTCACAGACTGTTGCCCTTGGTGAATTTGGGATGACCTCTCCACTTCCCAGAGGAGTCCCCCATCCCAGGTCATGGCCAGGGATAAAAGCCTGCTGGCAGGGCTGTCTCTGAAGTCTGCACTTCTGCTGTGCACTCAAGCTTTCTGCTTCCCTGCAGCAGAAAGAAGCCAGCACAGTGTGGGAGGAAGTCATTTGCTGCTGGGTGGACCACAAGGGAACAGGGGATGGAGATGAAATGCTTGTGGTGTGCTGCTGTGGCACATTCTCCCTCTAAACGAGCTCTGCTCGATAAAGATCCTGTTGTGCTTGGCTGGCGGTGCTGTGGGAGCAGTGTGTGAAGCAGGGGAAGTGAGATGCCCTGGACTGATACCCGAGCCTTGAGTACATAACTCAGACCTCCCCACTGAAGAGTCTGACACCCCTCTCTGAGATCACAGTGTGGCCTGAGGGTGGGGAGGGTTGTACCACCACAATGCCATAAATAAAAGTGTAATAGAGTACAATAAACAGTGCTTTATTCTTTCCAGTTAAAAACTTCCTTTACAATGTAGTAAAATATTGACTTTAGGTGGCCATATTACCACAAAATAAGATCTTTTCCTGACAACTACCAAAGAAGCATTTAACAGTCCTGGCTTGTGAAAATGTGAATTTCATTGGCCTGTAGCTCATCTAGCCTTAGTTGAAAGTGATGTGTTGACAATATTTTAATAATCCAACCACAGTGGCCTTGTTGTCTGCCCTAAGTTGTCTGACACAAGTAGGTGCTGATCTGCTGTTTCAGAAGTCTGAGCATCATATTTTGGAGTTGTGAGACGTTTCTTGTGGTAAACTAGTAATAGTTAAATCTCACTGGGATTTAAAATATTGGCTTGCATAATTCTTCTAGTATTTAATTTCAATGGCTCCTTCTGTAGTCAGTTTTTTCAATATAACATCCATAGTATGAAACAGAGAAGGCAAAAAAACCCACCACTTGTGTCAAGTTACTGAAGCTGCTTCTGGTCTCAGAAGTGCAGCTTAAGTAACTCTACAGTGTCCTGGAGCATCTGAGATTGTGACAGCTATTTGTACAGAGAAAATATCCTCTCCTCTGGGCTGGTCTAATGGCAGGGTGGCTGTTACTATCCTGCTTTCTAAGTCCCACCACAAGCCAGAGTACTGTGATATTAATGTTGTATATAGGTGGACACCTGGAATATGTCATCCTTCATGACTTACTTACCCATCTTCTTCCCTAACAATGGCCTGAACACACTCTGAGCAGTGCCTTCAGCCCAGTCTGGGAGACCTCTGATAGTGTGCTGGGAAAATGCACCCTGAGAGCAGCCATCAGAAGGCAGGCCAGACACAGCCAGCCTGAGGCACTGCTCCTTGGGACTGGTCAAGGCCAGGAGAAAACTTCATTTTTAATTAAACTGTGTTTGCTTTGTCAGCCAAACTGCTTTACCTTTCAGTTCTTCTGTTTCAGAATTCTTTTTTATTAAACTCCAGCATTCAGTATTGGCCCTAGAGACTAACACTTGCTATAGTGGCAAATTTATTAGGGCTCCCCTAGGTACAAATAGGCCAAGTTTTTATTATGTGCACACAGCTTCTTTACACCCGCACTGTACATGAGGCAATGTGTTAAATAAGATCCAAAGCCCATTAAATGAAGAAGCCCATCTCTGCAAAGAAGACTCCCCAGGAACCTAAAGTCTGCCTGTTATATCCCAGCTGGCTCACCCTCGCTCCATCGTGCTGGCTGAAGCCATCAGGTTTTGGCAGATGCTTGAGAGCCAAGATGCTGGTGTGATCACCAGCCTTGGCAGAGCAAGGGATAGGAGCATCCCTGGGAGTTGTTACTTTTTATTAGAAATATTTCTGTAGCAGCGCACAAGAAATTGGCTGCTGGCAGGGAAGGAAGATGTACAGGAGAAAAGAGCTGATCCTATTTCTCCTATGAACCATTACTTTAGAGCTAAACCCAGCTGGGACTGAGCCAGAAGTTCTCCAGGGAGGATTTGACAATCACCATCCAACAAGGGTCAGAAAGGAAGTTTCAAAATCACTCTCAGAAAGCCAAATACTTGAATACTTCTCCTGTGGGTCTGAACCTGGGAGCAATCCAGATTGATGCTGCTGCTTATTCAGATAAATAACACAGACAACAAGCAGCCAGACATCCTGTGTTTGTGTGTCTGTGTGTTTGTGAGAACATCCACATTTAAACCACAGCTTCCTCTCTCTTTTGGTGGAGTTCCCCTCCACCGGGCTCAGGAGCAGTGTTTAGGTGAGTCAGCTTCAGGCACCCCACAGAGCCCTTTCTCTGTCAGTGAAGCCCAGGACTCACTGCACAAGGTTTCATCCCTACCTCCACTATGAGGCTGTGGGTGGAGCTCACAACCTGGCACCAAGCTGGAAGGAAAGGAAGGGGCAGAATTTCTTGCTCAGTAGATTTTTACTAGCGGAACCTTTGCACCGACAAGCCAACCTGAGCCCTATATTACTCTGTGCAGACATTCTGAAGGGAGACATTTCTTGCTAAGAGGTCCCGTCTTTTAGTAATTGAATGAGTCTCCACAGCCTGAGAGGTGACTTGTCCCTTCCCTGACAGCTCACAAGACATCTGGGATCCCTCAATGTCACCCTGCTTCTCAATGCCACACTGGGTTGTCTGCATCACATCATCACAGAGATGAGCAGCAGTACAGCTGAAGATGCAAGTGGTACTGTTTGTCCCACACAAAGGGGTCACTAGGTCTTGGCTGAAATTCTCTTTTGAAGTAGCTGGTTGGTTGGATTAATTTTTTTTTTGTTATAATGTCATAGGTCTGCTGCTCTGTACAAATATCAAGTGTCTACAGAGCTGTTGAGCTGGGAAGCCTCTTGTCTATAGGAAACTCTGAAAATCTTCAAATTCCTGGCCAGTTCAGATGAAATCAAACTTTTAAGAAAAAAATCCACTGAGTTAAGAGTTACGCTTTTTCACCAGCTCGATGAATCACATACATATTAAAATTTAGTGACACTGGTTGTTCTCCTGTTGTTCAATACACAGTTTGCCAGACACTGTGAAAGCAGGAGAGGAGGGAATAAATGACTTTAGAACAACAATTACTGAATTTGGAACAATTACTGAACCAGAAAAGTAGGAGCCAGCATACTGGAAACACCTAATTCCTGCTGCCACTGCATGGGAAGGCAATTTAACCTTGTTTCCATACTCTCTGTCTCTGGGACTTACATGTGCCCAACCAAAAATAGCTCCTGCATGTAAAGGTGGATATATCTGGCCCACAATTTAACAAGGCCCTTAGCACCTGCCACAAGGGAGAATTGCATTGCTCAGATGCTACTTTTGTAAATGATTACATCATTTAAGCACATTGCTTTCACTTCATCCTTTCCCCCTGGCCTCTGTCAGGGACTCTCTCTCTTCCTGAGCTCAGCTCCTCACATTTCTATCAGCAGGAAGGAACATTTTGGGCTTGCTACAGGCAGATTGGGAAATACTTGTGCTGGCAGAGTTGGCAATAAGCAGCAAGGAGCAAAAAGTCTTCTAAACAGCCCAGCATGTTATAGAGGATGATGTCTGCTGTGTGCTCTGTTAGCTAACAGCATGTACACAGCAATGTGAGCATTAATTTGGGGGAATTACGAATGAGCGAGGGTTTAGTTCGATTCAGGCTGGATTTAGGATTAGCCATAATAAAAAACACACAAATTGGGATCGTGGGGTTTTATCTGTGGGCTCTGAGCATCACAGGCTTCCTCCTGCTCAGCCCGATCGTATGCGACCATGGCTGACAATGCTGCTCCAGCAAATGCCCACAGCACAGATGCAGTCACGCGTATAAAACCTCTGTTTTACCCCCAGCTCAGCTTTATTGACAGGATGAAGGGCATCTACCTGCTGAAGGAGCAGTGTGGATGTACCATTGCCCTTACGTTAGTGCCATCTCACAAGCACTGGAAGCTTTCCAAGGACCAGGCTGTTGTTTGGGATTTTCAGACGAGAAGCATAAAAATTGACAAGTGTAAACCACGTGGCTGGTGTCCTGCTGAGCCTGATCAGATAACCTCTCAGTATACCCCAGGGACGCAGATATTGCACACCATTAAACATGTCTCGGATGCCCAGAAGGATATAAATCCACAACCAGGTTCCTCTGCCGCTGGAAAAGGCAGCCAGCCCGCAGCGCGAATAGCCCCCCTGCAGTGTGAACAGGAGGTTGCCAGCGCGGAGCTGGTCACACGGCAGCTGCACCCAGAGCCGCGGACAGGCCAGCACAAGAGGGAGCTCCGCTGTGGCTCATCGCGGCAGCCGGTGCTGGGAGCACTTGTCTGTGACTGCATCAGAGACTGTTCCCCATAGCCATTTTGGTGACGGTACATCTCTTCTTCATTCCAAAATGCACAAAAAACCCCTAAACCACCACTACCAACATCAAAACAAACAAACAAACCAAACAAAACCCCCAAACACTGGGGAAAAAAGGCCAAAATTATATTCAGCTCAAAAAACTCCAAAGAAATAAACCAAAAAACATTTTGTGATATTTGAAACCCTTTTCTTTATCTTCAAATTCATAATGCATGCTTTTACATTAATGATTTCTTTAAAAAGTACTTTCAGTCCAAAAGAAAAGGTCCAGGACTGTTTACTTAGATATCCATGTAAGCAAACAAGGACTTCTCAATAATTTTTGAGCAAATTTCCCATCTGAGAAGACAGCAGATGAAAAAAAATTAACACTCCAAATATATATATATATATATTTTTTTTACCAGCAATTTCAGTGTTGTCAAAGCAGTGTCTTTTTCAGCAAAGAAGCTGTTTTATTGGAAAATTCCTGCTAAGGTGCAGTCATGTGACTTGGCTGTGTCAGTAGGTTTTTGGTCCAGCACTCCAGGTGGTATTTGATCCTGCTTGGTTTATGTTAGGGCTCATCTGGTTGCTAAGGAAAGGAGTTTATGGCATCAGGATCAGTGCTAGGGCCAGTTCTGCTGCTGGGTTGAACTGTTGGGGCTGATCCCGTTGCCAAGAAGAGTGTTTGTGTCTCAGGCTGATAATGCAGGGGGTTCAGGAATGGGACACAGTTACCAAAAGGGATCTCCATCCCCCTTTCCAGTTCCACCTGGCCCCAGACTCACCAACTGCACCACCTTTAGCAAGAGGGGAAAATGTGTGGGTGACCACCCCGCCTCCAGCAGAGAGATGGAGGTGTGGGGGCATCCCGGGTACAACCCTAGTCCTGGCAAGAATGTGGAAAGAAGCAAACATTCATCTCCCTGGGGCAGTGGAACATGGGAATCCCAGGGGAAAATGGAGCTCCCTTTTGGAGCTGCAAGTAATAGGACATGTGCACAGACAAGTGGGAGCTGGAAAGGACATTGAGGGCACTGTTTAGACCATGTCCAGACACTTCAGAAGTACATGAAGGCTCTAAGTTTATATAGACATGTAGACATACCTAGATGTTTCTCTACACAGGTATGGGTGCACTATTGACAATAACATTGTCTCAGTATAAAGTGATAGGAAATTCTGGTTTCATTCTTTTTCTAACTTTTCCTTTTAGAAATTTCAAATAGCACAGACTATTTTGGAATAATTCTGGAATGTTTTCACCCACATTCCTTGGGAAGGGATGCAGTCTCAGGGCACCTGTTCCAGGCTGTCAGTGTTCACCAGCAGAAACTGATTCTGCCAACAGACTTTCAGGAATCTCAGGGCAAGCAAAGAGAGTTCCTCTTGGACCAGATCCTGTTCTCATCCCCTGCAGCTTATCAGTGCTAGGAATAGAAAGATCAATGTTTATCTCAGAGTCTGTCATCTCTGCCCTGTCGATGTAAGAATGGTGCTGAAGAAGGCCACCTTAGCTCACCTGAAATGCTTCATGTTGGTGACAACACTGACAATGCTGGCAGAGCAATAATTCCATTTCCGTGTGCTCTGAATGCTGCCATTCCCCATGCCAGCTTTAAGCAAGCACAAGGACAGTTGTGATAAGATGAGGCTCTGAATGCCAGTGGGCAGGAGTGTGAACACCCTGGGGAGCCCCATGACAAGGGAGTCCCAGCCAGCACAGGGAAAAATCAGCACCTTGCCTTGCACAAGCCCTGGCTTTGCAAAGTGCAGCTCCAGCTTTGAACATTTTTTACTTTTTGCTGGAGTGCCACTTCTTTCCATTGCTAGAAGGATTTCAAAGATTGTCCCTGCTTCTCACAGAGTCTTCCCTCTCTTCTTCTTTCAAAGTACCCCAGGCCTCAATTTATTCAATATAGACTTGGACACAGGAAAGTGCTTATCTTTTACCACTGCAAGCTGCTTCCCCCAAGGCTTGTGTTAAATCTGCTTTAATAAAAACACAGAGCTTTAGTCAACTGGGACAGAAATGATTTCTCTTCTGCACTATTGGAATGCTGCTTTCTGAGTATGTTCAATAGCATATTAGAAGCAGGTCTCTAATTGGCCATATAGTACCAAAGATCTGACTATCTAATGTGAGAAATCAACATCATGAAAACTTTGAGAATATCAAAAAGAAGCAAGGGAAGACCACAGGTCATTTTCAGCCATTCCCTATCCATTTAAACACCGTAATTACAATATTATATTTAGTATCAGGGGACAGTGTTAAATGTGAGATCATCATAAGACCAGAATAATCATCCTAAACACAAAATAAATTAATCAATGACCTCTGCTGTTATAATGAGGATTTCACAAAAAAACCCCAAACACATTGAAGTCCAATTTACTCAAGTGTTCCATGTTCTTTATCTCCTATAAGGCTCTGAAGCAGAGTTTCTTTAATAAAAATGACTGATGTACACCAGTTGCTCCAAATTACACATTTATACATATTCACTAGAGCCCATGTAACCCATAATGTGCAATATCACCAGCTTCTGATGCTGTTTTTCAGTGAGAGAAGGGACCAAACTTAGAGTTTTTTATTTACTCAGAAATGAAACAGAGCATATCCCCCATATACAGATGTGCAAACCTGTCAATGTATTTCTGGTAAAAACATAACCAGCCAACTATTCTCTCTATGGTCTGTTCTATTCATATTACAGTAGCACTTCCACTGTCAGCAAGGACTTCTTGGCTACTCAGGGATCAAAGCAGAGCAAAATTAAATAAAATTGCCAGTCTGGACAAGGACTGAGCCAAAATCACTCTGAGAAGAATCTCCACTGTGTCTCATAACACAACATACAATAGGAGAAAACAAAGTGAAATGTGAAAAAAGACAAGTTACACACCTGGTAACTTCCCCCAGGTGGATGGGACACAGGGAGTACAAAAGCCCTGATGTCCTCTGGGTGGTGGCAAGAAGGTGATCATCTGCCAGTGCTTTTGGACTGATGCTGGCACCATATCTCCATGGTCCTCTGGCCAGACAGACCATTGCCCTTGCATAACAGGGAGGGTGGGAATGATCACAGGAGCTGTGGGCCAAAGGTGCTTCTGCCCAGTGTCCTCCCTCTCTTTAGGAAGGGGAGGAAGGGGGATGAAGCCCTGCATGCAGTCATCTCCTAGATCTTTTAATTGTATACCACACACACACACACACACACTTCCTTGCTCTCAACTTTCTCTGCCAGCATAACTGGAGATAGAATTACAATGACACATAATTACAATGAAAAAGCTGGCTAGAAGTCATTCTAGTATTATAAAACAAGTCCCATTTATTTTGTTTATTAATTAATAAATAATTACTTATTTGCAAATACAGTTGCGTTGATGGAACATATATCTTCTTGGACAGATGACTTAGGAAGGCACTGAACTCCCAAGGAGGAGTTGACAAAAATCCATGCATGTAGGCCATTTCAATTAAACTAAACTCTCTAAAACAAATCCAGCATTTTCCACGAGGAAATTCAAGCCCCTGGGACAGAGCCACGGCTGTGGGATGGCAGTCCAAGTCTGCCATGTGACAGCTGGACTGTTGGCATTGCAGACACCCCACAAGGAGAAGGAGATTCAGAGGGAGGCAGTTCTGGCCCTAGAATGAAAGACTAGCTAAGTCAGGTTTGGCCTCAGTCACACCTGCCAGGGAAGAATCACCACTGTAAAGGAGCCTCAGGGCACCAAGAAATGCAACATGCACAAAGGCCAGTGCAGGAGAAGGAAACAGCGAAAACAATGGCCCCTGTTCCCTTCAGCCTGCTGTGCTTCTGTGCATACCAAGAACCTGCTGTGCTCTTTAGTCCTAACCACAGTCTGCTGGCAAGGCAGAATTTGGCTTGGCTTGCCTCAACACCTCTTTAACCTACAACTTAATGTCACTGTCACAAAATACTGCTTTCCTACAACTGCTTTCAGGACTATTGCACGTTTCCCATAGCACCCCTCCCCCAAAGAAAAGGGTCAATTTACAGCTCTCATTCTGTCTAGTACTGACCTCTTCCAGCCCTGTTTCCCACAGCAGCAGTGGAAAACATCCCCCCAACAAACACAAACACAACAGGGCAAGGAACCGAAAATATTTGTTGTTTGAAAAGGTGTCGTTTGTCTTCCTTTAACACACAAACATTTTGTGTTCACCATCACAGGCATTACTGCTTTCTTATACTGATATGCAAATGGCAGTTTTACAGGTATATTGCATATATATATAGGGTTGTTTACGTGGATGCATGTATGTGTTTGTACACACACTCTCACAGCCTAACTAGAAGCTGGCCAGCAGCATGGCCTAGGCCAGAGACAGGTTTGCTGATGGGTTCCTGCTCAATACCAGGCTGGGACCTGGAGCAATACTTTTCTAATATCATTCATGCCCTTTGGCAAAGTGCAGAAAGCTTTGGATACAAGAAAAAAATCACTTTCTCATCTATTCTCTAAACTCCCCCATTTGTTTAATTTTACAGAATCATAGAATCATTAAGGTTGGAAAAAACCTCTAAAATCATTGTGACCAACAGTTAACTTAGCACCAAGTGTTCACCACACCTTTTGAACACTTCCAAGGATGGTGATTCCACTACTTCCCTGGGCAGCTTATTGCAATGACTGAGCACCCTCACAGTGAAGAAATGTTTCCTAATGTCCAATCTAAACCTCCATGGAAACTACCTCTCAGGTAATTTCCTCAGGTGCCTTCACTTGTTACCTTGGAGAAGACCCTCACCTTGCTACAACAATTTAGCTACAACTTCTCTAGGTCAAAACCCCTCTGGGAGCTGCTCAGAGACACAGTCCACTGTGAAGGCAGCTCCCTGAAGTTAGCAGAAAGGGCTGATGGAAATGAAGAAGTCCTACTTGAAATGTATTTGCTATCCAAGGTGGGACTGGCTCCTCTTTAGATGCCCATGTTTCAGTTCACCTTAACAGCAGAGGGAAAAGTACACCCTGCTTTCCTCACATACCTGGAAGCAGTATAATGGAGCATCCCATTCTCCACAATAAGAGTTTTAGGAGACCCTTGATAAAAGGGTTCAGAAGCATGCATGGCTACAAAATAAATGGCAGTTAAAGAAGAAAAAGGGACTTTTTTATATGCACGTATGCATTTTTGTCATCAAACTACCATCAATTTTTTAATCTGTGCACAGATACTTCATATCCATAGTCTTCCCTTGGAAAGGAAGCTTTTATCCTGTCCTCTGAAAGCCTTCTTCTTGAGTTGTGGCTGTTAAGGTCATTAAAATTTGTAATACCACACACACACACACACACACAAAAAGGCTTGTGCATTCTGATAGGCTTTAAGATTTCATAGGTTTTGTCTAAATGCACCATGGAAAACTCTAATGGATCTATTTATCTCTATTTTAACATGTGGATGAGATGCTGCTCTATACTGGATAGACATTTTGCTGTATAGAGTGACAGCAACAGAGAAGTGCAACATGAATAGCACCATCAGTTTACAAAATATTGGTGACAAAAAAAAATATTTATAGTAAAAGCCACTTCCCTTAATTTAACAACTTGAAAATGAATTCTTGTTCTTGAAACACTCTCGATTTTCACGGTTTTTTAAAAAAACTTTCTTTCAAAATGAGCCCTTTCTCAGGGGAAACTGCATTTGCTGAGTTCCAAGTCAGAGTTAATTAAAATTTTAATGTTTTCAGAACAGGATCACAGGATAATTCAGGCTGCAAAAGATCTCAGGAGATCTCTGGGTGAACCTCCTGGTCAAGGAGGGTCAGCTCTGAAGACAGCCCAGGTTGTTCAGAGCTTTATTCAGTCAGGTGTTGAAAACGTTCCAGGGTGGAAAACTGAACAATGAATGTTTATTCAAATATGGGCATTTGGCTGAATATGCTTAAAACTCAAACCATACCAGTAGAGGCTTCTTCATTTCCAACCCACACCTCTGCTGCAATTAAACCTACCAAATCACAAAATGTGTAACAGGTGAAATCAACCACAGGAAATCATTAAAGGCTAAATCCAAACCCCACTGTAATCAGTGAAGTGATGCCCTTAGTGCCTGTCTAAGAGAAATGTTTCAGTAAGTGGCACTGATGAAAGGACCTGTCTGGTGGGACCAGGACAGGTTGTGAACACATGGCTCTTGTCAGGGATGGAGGAAGGCTGAGAGCTGAATTCAGGTTAAGGAAGGAGAAAAACCACATAGTGGGTCTGTGTCCCAAGAGAGGCTTCAGTCCTGGGAAATCTTCTGAAGGAAAACTCTGTCATAAATATTAACACTGGGAGAGTGGAGCGGTGCCTGTGTCCTGTCTCCACATTGTATTCATTAACAAAAGGCCTGATTCATCCCTTTATTTTCAGGAAGTCAAGAGCTGCTTCACTGAAAAAAATCCTGTAAAAATTCCCTAAGATGTGAATCAGGCTGAAAGTCACTGGCATAATTCTTCCTTAGAGCTTCCGCACTTCAGTTATAACTGGGGAAAACAGAATGAAAATGAGACAGAAAAATCTAAGCCAATACTCCAAATACAGATATTTACAAGCAGCACAATACATTCAATTTTTCCATCTTTTCACCTAGGTTTCCTCATTATCCTATGATGATAAAAAAGAGAAAAAAGAGCTTATGCAAGGATGAGTGGTATTTTCATACAGATTTTCAAAGAAAAGTGATAATTCAAAGAAGCACTCTTCTAGAAATTAATAGTTTGGACGTTCTGAATATTTTGTTTGTTTGTTTGTTTGTTTGTATTAAATCACAGAATTCACAAGATCAAACCTAGGTACATTTTTCAGGTTTTAAAAGTTAGTTCCATGTTTCAGTGGGAGCCTGAAAACAAAACAAAACACATTTCAATTACAATAGTGAAGAACTTCTTGTCCTTACAAACAATAAAATACTGTCACGGGATTTCATTCAACCTAAAGTATTTCAGGCCAAGTATCAAGATAACCTGAATTTTATGTTGCATTATAAATAAACCCTGACTCTGGGGGAACCTATTTGGATGTTATCAAGAAATATAAAGAATTCAGCAGCATGTTAGTGGGCACTGCAAAAGTATATGGGAAGTCTAGAACAGCTGCAACTGTATTCTGGTTGTTTAAAAGAGTTTTTTTTTTTTTTTTATATGGCTGTAGTATTGTGCATCCAGTATACAATCTTCTTATCAATGACATCAGGGCAATCAACATGTGCAAAAAATGGATCTTGCATATATGGCATATTTGTAGCCACATACTTTCTACCTGTCAATATAGTTCAAAGGCAGTGAGTGAGGAAAGCTCAGCAGATGCAGCATCAGTTCTAGGTCTCACAGGATACATAGGATGGTCTCATAGGTTTTATTTAGTGTCATGTATCATGCAACACATCTGGGCAATAGGACACTTGCTTTGGCTATCCCAGCCTTCTTAATGACAAAGCAGCAGCAGCAGCAAGCAGTGGCTTTACATTGTCAAATGTATTTGTCTAGCTGGCATTGCCCCTTCATCTCGCTGATAATTTGGTGCTTACTCAATTTCTCTTTTCTTCAGAGTGGTCATTACCTTGCATCTTTCAACATGAACAGTTTTTGTTTCCTTTCCCACCCAAACCACAATGACATTCAGACAAAGTGTTGTACAAGTATCAAATCTGCATGTGCTTTTGTGTGCATGTGTCTGTCCAAACAGTTCTTAAAAACACTAGCTGGCATGTTTTGTTACTTCAGTTTTCAAGATACTCCTTCAGCAGCAAAATCATCTAAATTGGTGAGGGTGACAATGCTAGTACTTTGGGTTGGGCTCATGTCCTTTCCTAAGTGAACTTGAGTTTCTCCAGCATCTTGATGGTAGGAGTAGGAGGCTGGTTCAGTGTCGGGCTGAGTATCCACAGACTCAGTGCATCTGTAGTCCTGCTGGCCATCTTCAGGTAGTTCAGCTGGTTCTGGTGCAGCAGGCACTGACCAGGCCGGTTCAGAGAGTTGAGAAGGTGATTTCAGCACAGCTACTGATGAGGCTGGTAAAGGCAGCACTCTAGGGTAGGAGGCATAGGGAGAATTCTTAATTTCTGAAGAGGTGGACTGGTGTAAGTTCTGCTCCAAGGAAGGGACTGAGACTTGAACATATTTGCCTGTTTCTGGGTCATAAAATGTCTTTACATTAACTTGGGCTGGTAAATCAACTACATAGTATTGACCGGAGTCAGGGTCTTGGAGGAGTTTCCGCTGGGTTGAGGAGGGTGAAGAGCTTGCTGCTGGTGCAAGTCTAGATTTCCCAGGAGTGCTTTCTGTGGGAGTAAAAGCTGAGGGAAGGGGAGGATGAAGGGGAGAATATACTAAGGGTGAAGCAGATACTGTTGTCTCTCCAGAATGAGTAGGCTTTCTCCCTACAGCATCTGCATGCTCAGTCTGATGGTTTTTCTGCTGCTCTTGCACTTTTTTCCTCTTGTTTGCCAGCTTTTTAGCCCGACGCAGAGCCTTTTCTGTTTTTGGTGGCACAGTGGGTGGCTTGCCTGCGGGTCTCCCACCAGGTCCCCTGGGCTCCACTCTCCCATCTTCCCCTGCAACATCTAAAAGTAGATTCCTCTGTGCTGAATTGATTATCTCTTCTGCAGGCATATAAGCTTGCCTCTCTAGTGCCATGTTCAACAAGGCAGGATTTGTAACATCCTCTGTCTCTCTAAGGCCAGAAATAGTTGGTTTATCTGACAATGAACTGGCAGCAAGAGAGTGCATCGTGCTTCCTGACCTGGGGCTTGTAACAGCAGAGCATGAAAGACTATCTAACAGAGGTGCACCTTCTGTATGCAGGATATCCTCTAAAGTGTCATTGGATACAGAAGAACATGTGTGGTCCTCTAATATGGAGCCAGTCACAGGGGAAATTGTCTGCCTAGTGATTATTTTTTTTGCACAAGAACCCCCTTTGCGGTTAGATAAATGATGATTCTTAAAGTAATTTGTCTTTCTTTCTGCAGGATAGCTGGGGTTGTTTTGTGCTTGGTCATTTTCTAGACCTATAATTGGCTGTGCTAAGCTGTGTCTTGCCTTTGTAGGCTTCTTTTTACTTCTACAGACACTTTCCTCATCCATTTTCCCAAATTTATTTAACAACACACAAGTTTTTTCATCTTCTTCCGCCAGTTTTCCAAATGAAAAGCTCTCTGTATTTTCCAGAAGACTGGGATCCAATGTTACTGAAGTAGATCCAGGCTCACTGGCTTCTTTTTCTCTATCAGTTGCTCCATCTCTCACATTCTGCTGCCCTCTGTGTCTTGATGCCCACCAGCCAACCTCCTGGGCGTGCAACATGTTTCGGTGCTGCCTGTTGTAAACAGCTGGGGACATAAACTTACGTTCCATTTCCTTATAACTGCTGCTCACTGTATCATCCAGGGAAAATGACCGGAGTAGGGGCAGCTTGACAGCCTTTATTACCTGAGGTGACCTGAATGTGTTATCTTTAATCATAAACAGACTGGGTTTGGTTGAGCCTGAAGATGACGGTGTTTGTGGTTCCTCAGGCCTGGAGATGGACGTGTCTCTTATACTGTCGGATGTAGAATTTGTGCTGTTGGCCTCTTCCCTTTTCTCTCTCCCTAGTTTCTCTTTCATCAAGCTCCTCTGTTCACTCCCAGTAACACTTCCCTCCCTCTTCTCTGCTGCACCAGTACCAGGGCTGATACAAGCACAATATTGCAGTTCATCTTCCCCATCCTCCTTCCCTCTCTCCTTGTGTCTTTTCTCATTTCCTGAACCCATTTCACTGTCAGTCCTCTGGCTTTCTTGGAGGCATGTCTGCTCCATCAGGGGCACTGGCAGAAATGGCTCTTCCTGAAGTGGCTGCTCCACTGTGGAGACAAAGGATTGCTCTGAGGAACTAGTGCTTCTTTTGCCTCGTGCTTCATGGCCAGGTACCACAATGTTGGTTTGGGTGCCACTGTAAGGTTCATCTTCTGGTGGTGAGAGTTGGTTTAGGAGTGTTTTGAAGGCAAAATTTTCATTTTGAATAGCAGCTTGTCTTTCATTTTCCTCACCCTGCACATTGGGATTTTGCATGGGCTGCCCAGCTTTTGTATCTACATTGTCTCTACTGAATGGTCTCTGTGCCGTATACTGCTGATGTTTTCCTAAGTCAAGTTCATTTGATACATGTCTGAACGAGGGGAAATGTTCATTATCCCCTGTGTTTTTAACCAGATCTTGGTGTTTTGAATTGTCTTGCTTCATGCTGTCTCCAGTTTGGTAAAATGGAAGGTCTTCTGTTGTCTGGGGTGAACTCAAAGTCAGATAATTGCCTGTGAAGTGCCCAGTTAAATCGGTTTTATTGTCATTTTCATGAACGCTGCTAGACAATACATAAGCTATATCACTCAATTCATCTTTCTCTGTAATATTTTTCTCACTTTTGTCATGCGAAGTTGAGAATGAGGAATCCATTTTTGTACTTTCCTGCATATTTTCCCTTGTTTTATTTTTCTCCTCCAAGGCCCTTAACAGGGGAGAAGGGGTATAAATGCTTTTAACACGTTTGCGCACAACCTTTAAGTTAAATAACAGACTCGATGCTGTCAACCTGCAACTATCCCAAGACCTGTAATCATCTAAGGTGCTCTCCTCATGGTCTCTTGATGCTGTGCTCTCTGTGGGAGGAGGTGTCAGTGGGATCAGCTCACTTTCAACAGTGTCCACCTCCTGTTTCGGTGGTATGACAGGGGTTAGGAGTTCGCTGATGTTGAAAGAGGGACTGATGGATGCAGGGGAGTTTGCCCCTTTAGCCAGAGGAGTCACACGCAGACCAGGGTCAGCACCAGTTGCCTTTTCAGACAATGAGGTCTTGTGGCTGTCTGTGACCTTCTCCTTTGCAGCCTGTCTCTTCCCTGCTGCCCTTTCTGTAGCCCTCTGTCTCCTCCAGGGTGGACAAGTATTGCCCAGCTGGGGGCTGTGGGATTCCTCTTCAGTTAAGGTGGCCTGGGGTTTCGGTGGAGGTGGACTGGGTGTCTCAAACCTGAGTGAGGGTGAAACCATCCTATAGGACACAGACTGGGGTGACACAGAGGCTTGGGACAAGGCAGTGGGGGAAAGTCGAGCTGGCACTGGGGGTGGTGGCACAGGAGGGGCTTCAGGGCTAGGGGCTGTTGAGGGATGGTC
>VXBC01007539.1:282978-357152 GCA_013399945.1 Ploceus nigricollis
GGGGGGGGGGGGGGGGGGGGGGGGGGGGGGGGGGGGGGGGGGGGGGAGGGGGGGGGGGGGGGGGGGGGGGGGAGGCCGGGGGGGCCCCCGGTGTACATGGCTCCTAGGGGGAGGTGTGGGAGGGAAAGCAACAGGAAATTTGGTTTCTGAAGGGAAGGTACCCTGAGGTACAACTTTGAGAGAGAAAGAAGCTTCTTGTAGAGTTGGCTTCATCTGAAAATCTTTCTCTTTCTTCTTAGCAGCAGTGGTCATGACAGGTGATGATTTATGTTCACCCGTGTGGGATCCTTTAACAAATAGTGGTTCTTTCAGGTATGCAAGACCTTCCTTTTCCATTTTTATGTCAACAAATTCCTCCTTTTCTGTCATTTTTTTATGATGAACATTCCATGATTCAAAAGCACTATTCTCACTGTGAAGAAAACTACCTTTTTTTGCTGGCTCACTAACTTTCAAGTTTCTGTTTTTTAAAGCCTTCTTAGAAGAATGGGAAAAATTTGACTTGGCAACTTTTGACATCTCAATCAGCACAGGATAATAACCATCAGAGTCTCCATAACTCAGGTCTATTTTATTAGGTCTTCTCTGTGGCTCAAGTTTGCCACTGAGGCAGTGGCTACCTTGGCTAGCCTCAGAAAATTCAGAAAGTTCCTTGTGGATGCTTAAAATGTCTGTATCATCCCAGGAAGCAGTATCATTGCCATGATTTATTTTGTATTTTTGAAAGCTATTCTTAATGGGCTGCTTATTTGTTATCAGAGAACTTCCTGACCCTTGGTCTGCAGTCTTATCAAATGTCTTAATCAATGAGGACACTTTTGAAACATGCTTATTGTTCCTTGGACCAGGGACTGGCAAGCTCAATTTCCTTTCCATGGCAAAGGTGTTATTTTTAGCAATCCTCTTCTCCTCCAAAGCACACTTAGGTAACTGCTGGAATGTAGAAGCCCATATTGTATGTTCATTGTTTCTTGCTGTTAGCTTGTCACAGACATTGCTTTTCTTGATGTCATGGTTTAACGTCCCTGAGTGAATTTTAGCAGACAACTGGAGGGCGAAGTCAGGTGAAATGGAAAGTTCTGGTTCATTGTAAGGATCTTCGAGTTCTGCTACACACAAACTTTTGAAAGCTCGATCTGTGAGGCTGCTCACCTCTCTGTCTGTGTCATCCAGGAGACTCCCAATACTTGAGGAATCACTGTGTCCTTCTGTATGTTTCTTATTTCCCTGCATTGTTCATGAGAGTCATGGGTGAAGTATCCAAAGGATTAGTTTCAGATGTTGAATAGGCAGGTGACTTTGTGAGGCAGATCCAGCTGTTTGCAATTCACAAGCACAAAGCCATTCTTCCAGATGGTGCTGCTGCACATTGACTCATCTTACAGAACAGCTGAAGGAAACTTTCTTCTCTGCAAAGCCAAAAATTACAAATTATAATTTTTCTATATTAATACTATTAGACACAGCATTTTCCAGATATATCAGTCACTGACTACTTTTGTGATGCTAGCAACACAATGAACAACATGAAAAATCACTGTCATTTTGATCAATTCAAGTAGCTCCTGGTAGATAGTTTAATTTCTGGAAAGAGCCATTAAAAAAACTGTTTTCACCTCATATTTTTACTTGAGGTCTTAAACAAGGACATAAGAAACAAATTTCAAGTACTTCCCTTTCCATACCTCCAACCACAAACACTTTCAAGTGCTGTGCATCCATTTAGAAAAGAAGGCTAGCCATTTTTAGCCAGGAAGAATTAGTAACAAATATTGCTTAAAAAAGATGTCACTGAGTATATCATTGCACACTAAGTCCAAAATGAAAGAAAAGTTGATAAAACTTAATTGTCACAGCTTTGTCATGATAATTGCCATGAACACAACCCTTGTTTGAGAAAACAGAATGGCACTACAGGTAAAAAGGATTACTGTGCATGTTCCAGACAAATAGTGCTGGGGTACAATTTAGCCACCCATAGCAGGGCACAGCTGGGTTGTGTTGGTCTGTTGGCCTGAAGAGGCTGCTAACATCAGCTTAGCCAGCAGAAGGCAGGAGTGCCCCGGGGACTGCAGCAGCCCCACTGAAGTAGCACAGGGAACATTTGATTTCAGTCCCAGCACTCCTGAGAGCTAAAGGTAACCCATTCAACGCAATTATAAGATACCACAGACTGATTATGACACATAGTCAGGGCCCACAGTACTGAGGTTTTTGTGTATCTCCTGTCTGAACACGGGATGGGGGAATCTTTTAATTGAACAAGTAAAAGCAAAATAGACCCTTTGGCTGTACTTGAAATCTCTCCACTAAAACTCTTCACAGTTTCTCTGTAAATTGTTTAGATGATTATTCTCACATTCGAGGACTTGGGCAGAGTTTTGACTAACTGCAGGGAGACTCGGTTTAAAAGCATACTCCAGAACTGGCTAAAACTCTTTAATGAAAGTCTGGTCTGTATCCCCATTTCCTCCTTACAATGACATTATGAACTTGTGATGAGCTGAAACACCACAGTTCACATCTACAGTGACTTCTATACAGGTGGAAGATATCTACATCTCAAGCTTGAATCCACTGACTCAGCTCATAGAACTGAGCAATGAAATTCAAATCTGGATTCCAGCCTCTCCGGGTGTCCAAATCCCTGATTCCACCTTGGTCCATCTCAGTGAAACTCTTGAAAAGGACCTGTTTTTCTCTATGATGAACCAGTGCTGGTCAAAGTATGAAAGGTAAGAGGAAATGAGTTTAATTAGCTGAATTACTCTGGCTCAGTTGTTTCTTCAAATGAAAACACTTCTCACCTTCCTTTTCTATTTAAAAGAATCTCAGCCAACCTATTTTTAGACTCCAAGTATCATAGTGAATTTAGATCCTATCCTTCCAGCCATGCAATTCCAATGACTTATGCATAACTACAATAGATTTACACCAGAAATAAAATGAGCCTAACAGAGCTTCTCCACCTTACTTTGTACAAAGGTTTTTCAAACATGAGTTTTACTCCCCCCACAGACATACACCTTTGTGTATAATGCAGCAAGAAAAAAGAGAAGACAAATGAAAGGCCATCCTGCTCCTGGTTTTGATTCTTAACTGTTATATAAACGAGAAATACAAGCACATACCTGCTTTCTAATTTTGCTTCTTGTTTTTAGAACTCACTCTCATACTTGTATTTGGCTTCTTTTCTGACCATCTTTAGTGAGGAGGTAGAAATAGTGCAGTGATGTAGATTCTACAGAAGTAGTGTCCCAGGATGTTTCTGACCTTCAGCATTTTTTTGATCGTAAGTGAACTCTGCAATTTGAAAACAAAGATATTTGTTTGTATGATCTGAGGATGGTTTTGTTCATTTGTTCACTCCCATTTTACAAACATTTTAGGGCTGATTTACAGGATTTCTTACAAAAAGAGACAGCTGTCCATCCCAGAGTGACAATAACCAAATACCTGTTGGGTTTGATAGCTTGTGGAGTGCAGTCAGGTTCCTAGCAAACAACTGTCACAATCTCCAGCACATTCTGGTAGCCCCAGCAGGGACTGGCAGCTGAGTGAGCAATGATTTCCTGGCATTCTGCCCTTTGCAAAGGCTGGGTGATGACTCCAAGCTAAAAAGAAGAATTCTTCCCTGCTGTGCCACCCTTTCAGAGGGACTGAAAGGAAAATATGTGCCTCCACTCCGCCTGTATATGGCTTTCTACTGTCAACAAATACAGATGTCAATCTGGTCAGCTTGGAACTAAAGCAGCTGAGGTTTGAAAGTCCTTGGTTTTCACTGTCCCTGTGGTAAAGGAGATGAAAGGTGGACAGCTGGCATGGTAAGGGGCAGTAAACAAAACATCTTTTTGCTTCCATGCATGAACCAGAGGATGGAGATGCTAAAGGAAAGCTCAGCCAGGTTGAACATGAATTGCTGCCATTCTCCTGCTGTGGAAACCTCGAGGTTCAGGCCAGTTTGCCTAATCTTTGCAAGAATATATCAATTTCCTACAAGGAGAACTGTCTGGCCCTGAGGTAATGCAGATAGCACAGTCTTCTCAAAGGAAACTTTTGAGTCAGCTCATGATATTCAAAACCTACTGGCAAAAGTGATAACAAGGGCTCACCCACTGTGATTGTGTCCTGCACCTCACCTGAGGAATGGCAGTTGTGTGTTTAGGGATAAGCCTGTACCAATCACAGCTTTATGTTGTCTAAGATGTGTGGGTAAAAAAAAAGTTAAACTAAAGGAAAAGCAAGCAAACAACAAACAGTGCTACCTCTGGTTACAGGCAGATGTAAAAGGGTATCCTCACTCCAGAGATGTGGAGTCAGTTCTCTCTTTGCTCAGAGGTTAAATTACAATTTTACTACTTCTGTGATACTCTTAACTGTGCAAAGCCAACACAGACATGGGAGATGGTGATTAAGTTCTGTCTCACTCATTAACGGGGCTGCTGAGTACATTCCAGTAGCACAATGTTTATCAGTACTTAGTGGTGGTGGAGCCTGAGCTAGGAGGAATCTTGGCTTTCAGATCTCATGGACGGAGGTCTGGAGAAATATATTGTCCCTTGTAAACTGAGAACTTTTGCTGAAAAGTGAGTAGAGTAACTATAAGCATGGAGATCATGAGGTAATCTCAGCAATTATTTTCCTAGATGGAGTCACAGTTACAAAAACAACTCGGCGCCACTGATTAAGGAAAGAATAGTGACTGCCACTGTCTCTGAAAGCCTTGTGACAATCCTTGTCTTGCCTGGACACAATATGAGTGCTTGTAAAGTGTAATGTTTCAAGCTGGAAAAGCTGTATCTGCACGAAATGTTCAAGGTGCAGACCATTACTGGGACTGGATGGAAACAGCAGCACTGTACTGATCTAGCTATTCCTTGTATAAATATGATAACAAATTCTTAGGCAAAGAAGCTGTTCCTGACTGGTTTAATGACCTGGTAAAGTCCCATTTCTTTATCTTTTTGGACAAATATGGCCACTAACAAACAAGGTGCAGTATTTGAGCTTAGGTCAGGATTCAGCTAGTTCAAACATTTAAGGATGTCTGAATTTAGTCTACATTAAAGAAAAAGGAAGGCAATGCTGGGCATCTGAAACCGCTTAGAAATGCTGAGAAATGCGTGAGGTGCTAGCGGTAGGCATCATCTGATGCGAGCTACTGAAAAAGTTTGCATGAACACAGATTTCAAGCAGCTCAATCCAGAAACCAACCTCCCCTCTCTTTTAAATAGGAGGCTTTTTTCAGTGTCTCTCTTAAGTGCCTAGCAAGTTATGATGAGGAGGTTAAATTACAGATACTATTCCTGGCCTGGCACAGACTGAATGTCAGCCTTTTTTTCACTAGACAGGAGCTGGGTAAACCAGCAAACTTGGCTGGAGCATATGACATCACTGCTGCTGCAATATAGAAAGGGCCAGTTGGTTCCTCCACCCCCTTGGGCTGGTATTTGGCTGAAGGGTTATGCCATGAGACATCACAGTGGCATTTTGGCAGTGTCCTCTGGGAGTTGCATAGCAGTCTGAAGTCAGCAGCACTGCATTATCCATGAGAATGAGAAGAGAAGGAAAGATTTTTTTTTTTAAATCTTTGTGAGCTGGTTTCTTCTCTGTGGCATCCATCCATGGCTCCAGCTCAAAACTCAGAGCCCTGTGGTGACTGCTGGCTGACATTTATTCAGCAGCATGCTCTACTTCCACACATGCTGCTTTAAGTTTCCAGGGGCTCATAATGACAATGAATAGTTAATGCTCCTTACCATGGGAAATAGGAGAATCCCTAACGAATTGATGACTTTTTTGCATAGGTTCATATTTGTTCATGGCACACACAGGACTTCATAATCAGATGAGAGCTCTGGATGGAAAAAGGTTTCTTCAGCTCTGTGTCATCAAGCTGAGACAGCGCTCCCAGCCGATGGCAGGGCCTCCCTAGCCCGAGTGGGGCTGGCTCAGTGAGGTCCCTTGGATATTGCCAGAAAATCCTGCAGGGCAGCAGTGATCAGCACATGAATGAGTACGGAGTGTGCTGCAGCTGGTCAATGATCAGAGCACTGATGGATTCATTGAGCATTTAGGAAAACAAACAAAAAGGTGTCAGGGAGTTAACATGTGGACGGGGGAGGATCACAACACCCTCAACAAGCAGGGGAGCTGCCTCCAAGAGAGGCAGTAGTGCTCAAGCCACATTTCCATGAACTGTCAAGAAAGGCAATTTCTAAATGGAGGTGGACATAAAATTAAATCTATTAGCACAAGCCTCTGTTTCCCTCATCCAACAAGATCACTTTCACCAATTCTTTGTAGTCATAAAGGGAAACCAAAGTGAATTATCTTGCTTGGGGAAAGGGGAACCACTTCACTCAAATACAAATACCCGCCACAGCAGATGGAAGATGGAGAAGTGGATCTCTCCAGCTTAGGGTGAAAATCCCAAACACTGGCAGAACTGACTAGCATAGAACAAGGTGACCTCAGCTATTCCAGCATCAGGTCTTTGATCATTGCACTGGAAAGCAAGGCAAAGAAACCATGTGTCTGAACCGAACCAGTGCAGGAAACTGGGTCCATTCCCCTCGAGGGTTTGGCCTGGCAATTATGTCTCGAACAGCTTGTTCTGGGCCAGAGAAGAGGAGAGACTGTTCTTGACTTTGGCCCAACTTTTGTTCTCAGTTACACCGGTATAAATCTAGAGTAATTTTACAGACGTCAGTAGAATAACTGAGAACAGAACTGGTGACCGAACGCATCGACTTCCTCAGCCAACACTGGTGCACTATCCAGAAGCTACATATGCAACTGTAACCACAGTAAAGTGGAATTCATCTGTGAAGAGCCAAACCTCACCCCCACAAAGTATTCAGACCAACATGCAAAGGAAAGGGGTTAGAACCAATACCACATTGTTATGCCACGAAATCATGCCTTCTGGAGAATTCTGATTTTCTAACCTGTATTGCTCATCACTGAAAATAGCAGTCCATTTGGGATAAAGTAATGTTGCTCTTTTCTGCAATATTCACTAGAATACACAGACCTAAGAGTGGTGGCGTAGGCATGGTATAGTTCCAGACTGCACCAGCAGAGCTGGCTGCCAAACTGAATTGCCATCATGTGGACAATATCAACTTTTGGAAATATGCTTATGTATGTGTTAGGGGAGGTTGTTCTCATTTAGATAGCTTTTGAAATTTCACATGGAATAAAGATTCTGAAGAGAAATTAAATTGGGAATTTCAAAATTTCATTTAGAATAAAAAACCTTTTTTTATTTTAGATTATTTCACCACTTTCAGTGAAAAAAGGCTGTGAGAAATAACATGTATAGACACTATAATAGTTATAATAGTATGTTATTAGCGTCCTTAAATCAAAGAGGATGTATGCTATTTAACATTAACTGAAATCTTTCATTTTATTTTCTATGTCAAAGAATACTCTGATGGTACTGCAACAGAGAGTGTGATCTTGTTTTGAAATTTCCCTAAGTAAATATTTCAAATTATAAAACCCATAAATTTTGAATTATCTTTCTAGGGGAAATGTCATTAAAATGAATATGATTGTGATTTTATTTGTTTAATCAAACCTCTTCTCATTTTTTTTCTGGAAAAAAGAACTGAAGTCTTTTTCTTCCAGTGAGCTCTACTGAAGGTACTTCATTTGTTCCAATGGAAGCTGGAACCAGGGACTCATCAGTTCAAGGAAGCTCAGTGTAGGCTGGTTGAAGTATGAACACAAGGAAGAAATGTACCTATTTAATGACTGTGTGTTCTGTGTCCTGCTCTGTCCTTTCCTCAAAGGAGGTGAACCTCTTGCAGCCCCAGCTGAAACGCTTACCTTTCCAGCTCAGACCACAAAGCTTCAAACACTGGAAGATGAAGACCTCACATGAAGAAAAATGGGAGGAACAGAGACTGCAAGTGTCTCTACCTTTCCCTTTCTGGTTCAGTGGCAAAGACCCAACAGTTATTTCCAGCCGGTCTCCGGACTGCCTTTCCCAATGTCCTCCAAATGCCCCATCCTGCCAACAGGCCTGTTACGTCTGGAAGAAGGAGATGTCTCTCAGAAAGGGTTGTATCTGGACTGAGGCTTTCTTGCAACTCCTGTTCATCCTTTCCATCTCCTGATTCACTGCCTTTGAAGAGCCAGTAACATGCAGACATGACAGGGGAAGTCAAAGGCACAGAGCACGTGACTGACACAGGCCAAGGGCAGGTACAGCACTTGACAAACAGCACAAGTCTATGAGAAACACAAGGCAAAAGGGATGGTGCTCCTCCTATGACCTGCAGTCAGCACAGACAAGTGACATTTAAGCAACTGAACCCAAACAGTGCGTTTCTTGGCATTAAATGTCTGCCTGGAAAAGGCCATTGTCTGTAACTAGGTCAGTCACTGTACACCAAGATATTTATACAGCTCCCCAGCAATATGGTACATGAACACCTCCTGGCTATTTATCTTTGCAAACTCTCTCACTGCAAGCAGGATCTGTGTCTCATCTACAGGTCAGCACCTAAGGCCCAGCTTCAACTGGCTGATTTGCCCAAGATCAAAGAGGGCATTTGTGGCAGGGCAGGGAACCAAATCTATGTTTTCTGATTTGCACAAGAAGAGCTTAACCTTCCTCAGGTAAGGCAAAAATATGCCTTCCCAGTGCCCTTCATAACTCATGGGACTTTAACCTCTGTGAGCCCACCCCAGTCCCCTTACAACTGAGTATGGTGCTCTAGCTTGGCATTACATTGTATAGCGAAATCCAGCCAGATTTGGAGGTGACTGACTGTAAAGATCTCAGGTGCTTGATACCTAAATCTTGCTAAGATTGTTAAAACTCAAGCCTTCCTCACTAGCTGGTGGTGACAGCTGACAGACATTACAATGGTACGGTGCCCCCACTGAGCACTGGAAGGATTTTGGCTGATGAGATATTGAGATGTATTCATCTCCTTCCATTCTCAAGAAAGACTTAGATGATGAAAGCTTCTGAGCTTTCCCTTCCTGAATAGAAGAAAGGAAGGGGGAAAGCAGAGGGAAAGCTGTGCAGTATCACAGCATTGCAGTGGCTTGAGGTGGAAGATGACAAAAGGGGAAGGGAAATAAAATATACGGTCAAGAAAACAAATATAATGTTTTGGATACCTTGTAATAAGGAGCACACCAGACAGTCCCAACCCCTGTCATGGGAAAACTGTAACCATATCAGCAAGTATGTTAGACACAAATGGGAGACAGGTGTATTCTCCTCTGTGACCTACATGAGGAAATCTGCAGCTAGCAACAAGCCATGCCTCACTTCTCTTTCCAGGCTGGGGAATCTGAAACCATCCCCCACTTACACTACCCTGTGTTCATCAGCCCCAACACACTGATACCATCAGCATTGTCAAGTTTACACTTTAACGATTTAAGCTTCTTGACAAGGAGAGTCTGACCCACACCCACCACACAGGATACAGTCTCAGGAAATAACAGGCTTGCAGAAAAAAAGGATTATTCTTTTACTGGTAGCCTCATCTGCTCTTTTTCTTTATAACTTCTGGATATTTTCAAGATCTGGACAAAGACTTGGCTAAATCTGCTTTCTATTAAGAAGAGAATTCAAAATGCTTGTATGTGCTAGGTTCAAAATTGTTCCAACTTCTAAGAAGTTTTTGCACCCACTGAATTCCACAGGATTTACCAAAATACTACAGACAAAAAAAAGTAGGTATCAGAGGTGGGGGAGAAGGTGGAGGCTCTGCTTTTCAAAATATTCTGGCTCAGGTTGCAGAGAGCTATTCCTTACTTACACCTTGCTATAGCTTTCAAATGCAGCCAAAAGAGCTCTGCTCCTGAGCAGCAGTGTGGCAGGGAGGGTGATACTCAATGCATGCCAGAGCACATGACTCAAGCACATAGCCATCCTTTCACATAACATCTCTGCTCCAATGACAAACTGCTCCTCAACCATTTGTGATTACAACAGAGCCATTTCAGTTGAAGGACAAAAGCTGTGGCTTGCCTTCTGCCTGCTATCTGGAGCATGGCCATGGGACAGCTACACACCTATGGGAGGCCTCTGGGAGGGCAGGGGAGAGCCCCTCACCCTTGCCCCAGGTATCTCTGGAGGCCATACTACTTTCCTCCTTTCGAGGGAGCAAAAGCCAGGAGAAAAATCCCACCCTGAAAAAGATGAACCCTTCCAGCTCCCTCTTTCTGCATTGTGCACAGGAGTTGTTTTGGTTTTGCCCTGGGAAATGCAGACTCCCTATTCAGAGATTGATTATTTGTTATGATTTAATGGTGTGTCCCCAAGCCAATTCCTCATTCTTTCAGAGTTAATGCACTTGCTACGGTGTTTCTTGTGATTATTCTGTAAAGATATATGCAAAAGACAGAAAAGGAAACATCAAGAGTTTTAAGGAGAATCCACACTTGTTCCTCAAGAGATAGGCTCTGATGACTCTGGTAGAGTCAGTCCCTCAGCAGCTTCAGTGATGCTGTCAGCACGGGGCTTCTGTGAAGAAGGCTCTGAAGAAGCCTGCAGACAAATAATAGCATCAGCCTAGTCAGCCTAGTGCTGTCACCAGCTACTTCCCCTTTCCCATCCCTTCTCCTCAATTCTCCCACACACCACAGAGGTGGCAACTCTAGCTACTTGTCTGTGGCTTCATTCAATTCACAAGCCTGGTCAAAGACTAATTTCTCAGTTTTGGAGAGACAGACCAAGTCCTAATATCACTACTTCAAAGCAGATCAATCAAAATAAAGAGTCTCAGTGAACAATATCATGATAAGGAGTGCTGCCCCACTGCCCCAGCACAAACCCTGACACAGCTTGCAGGGGTCAGTTCCCTCTGAGTATGATGTTGTTTCTGCACCAGCATCCTGGGCAGTCCTGGGCACTTAGCCCAGTTTCTGCACAATGAAGCCCTGTGCTTTGAAATATGCAAAGGATAGAGACAAGGACACATGAAATACACCTCAACAGAACAAAAGCCATCAGAAGAGTGCAAAATTGTACATGGGTCTATAATGAAGCAGACAGGCAAGCCAAGCTGGCCTTGAGGTATGACAGTTTATGTCTGATCCAGGTAAAGTTGATAGAGAGAGGCACATCTGAGACTGAGGATCTGCAGTAGCTGCAAACTGCCAGAGACTGCTGTTTGCTGACTTTGCATGTTAAGGTGCAGCCGAATGTTAACCACATACATTTCTTTGAGAGACTCTTCCAAAAAATTGCAAGTGGAAAATATGAATTTGGTGGCATTCATGTACCTGACTAGCATAGCCTTCTCACAGTCCCCAAAACAGCCTTTGACACAGTGTGTAGGTAACAGGGAAAGCTTCCTTGAAACTAATGGGATATGGCTACGTGAGAGGCTGAAAATAAAGATGCATCCTTATTTGACCTTCTTGGCTCATAAAAAGATGGGTCTGACTGTTAACAGATGATTTAGATTAATCATTACTAGCTACTGCCTTCTTGTATATCATTATTTGCAAGCACAGGTGATGGATGATAAAGAAACAAGGAACTATAATTAAATATCTGCTTTCTATTCCTGTCCAAAGAGGATCATTTGGCAGGGAAACCCAAGGGAAACCTTACTTCTAGGTAAGGGTTGTCCTCTTACAGCTTCAATGCTGCCTTAATTTCTCTGAGACTGCTAAAGCACAGGGGTCTTGGTGGCACTCTCTTCCACCACACACACTTGAAAGCCATAAAAACCTGGCAAGCAGCAAGAGAGTCATAACACACCAAGCTCAACACACACATACACACACAAATATACATATATTATATATATATATACATATATACACACACACAACTTAAGATATGTGTAAGTAATCACTGATCCATCCAGAAGCATATGCGGGCTTGATTGAAGAGGAACAACCTTATCTCAAGGGTAAAGTTCCCCTCTGAGTGAACACATGCAGCTCCCACTGTGGTCCTTTCCCCACACACCTGTCAGCTGGCTCACAGACAGCTGATCCCAAAATGCAACACAACCTCAAGCAATGCACAGTTACCTCTAAAAGCAATGAACTCACCCTCTCGCTCAGAGCAGCCAGAGCTCTGTGTGACCTGGCACCCCAGCTGCAGGCAGGCCTGCAGCTAAAAACCACTTGCAGAATTTGCCTCTGCCAGCAATTTTCCCTGTGTGTAACTCAGCTGGACTAAAGAAAGACTGATACAGATGAGTGGAATTTTCTCCCAACATGGCTCATAGGGTTAGTTGACTTTGTTTCTGGTCTTGGAGGGATTAACAGTTTTGTGGACCTTTTCCACAGTTCTGGTAATGCAAGTACAGTTAAGACAAGCATTTCAGAGAAGCAGGTAGGAATAAGAGGCTACAGAGCAAAACTTCTGTGTGCTTTTGGCTTGCAGTGCAGGGATGCAATTACACCTGCAAACCTCCACCCAGCCACGGCCTTCAAGTCACAACTGTTTTGGTAACTAAGCTGAGAATGCGTATGGAAATACCTTCCTAATGACAAGTGTGGAAGGATGGAGAAATGTAGCTGGGGCTCCAGTGTACTGGCAATCTTTTATGTCTTAGTGTTTGTCACAGACTTCATCCTTTGAGCATTTAACTGAGGACATTTGCTTTTTAAGTGGTCAGTTTTTTGAAGAAGTAAAGGAAGAGAGCCACAGACTTTAATCCTGTCCAGAAAGCTTATTTGTCCTTCTTATCTCTTCTCTCTTCTGCTTCTCCCCTGCCTCCCTCCCAGAAATGGCAGAGGACTAGAGAGGAATCCTCTAGCTGGTACTGTACAAATTCAGTGTGAGCCACTCACTCTGGTCTGCTGCTGTAAAACTTTTCTCTATTTAGATTTAATCAGATTGCCAGTTTACAAGCCATTTTAAAAAGCATAAGCAGTTTGGCTTCTCAAGCTCAATTTTAATTATTTCTGTTCTTTTTTTGCTACTGAGTTATGCAGCTAGACTAATAAAATGCAGTTCCTTAGGACAGCAGACTAAGAAGTTTTTCAACAACTCGAGTAAGAAAAGCCTATGCCATTTAAGAAATCTTCCAACAATTAAAATTGGATACAAGTCATAGCCACAGTCATTTATAGTGGCCTCTTAGCACTGCATAGGTATTTGAACTATCTCAATTTTCCAGGCTCTGTAGCATGGTAATTAGTTTTTATAAAATATTTAAATTATTCTATTCCTATTTGTTCCAAAAAAGGAAACATCAAACAGCCTTCCAAATCCTATAAAAATCACCAAAGTTTTAAAAAGTAGCTTATCTGTAGGCAGTAATCACCTAGAAAGTAAAATCAATGTATATTTCCTTAAAGTTGTTTACAGCACAATGTACAAAAATTAAATGGACCGTCATATCAATTTAGTGCTCTTTTAAAAAGATTGTGCCCCTTTGCAAAATAATTACATGTCATAAACAGTATTCACTGCAAACAAATCTATGTGTATATATCTCTTTCCACACACAGACTTTCAGAGCCAATCCTGCATTTCTCTGAGAAAAAAAAAAAAAGCTGGACAAAATGAAAGGACACTCTAATCACTGAAGAAAAGATTTAAATTATGTTTGATCTGATCAATCACATTACTGATCCTTGAGTGCACACATTCACACACTCAGAAACCACCATTCTCCACAATTTCCCTGTTTTAAAACCACCCAGATGCTTCCCCCTTACCTTCTGTGTTCCAGCTTCCTGACAGGGACAATGCAGGGCTGTGCTTTCTTCCCTTAAGTCAAAGCCCCAGCACATTTTAGAGCAGCCTGCTTACTATTAGCAGTTCCCATTACTTATGTGTGTCGGACTCTTCCTCTGAACATGGTTATTTTAATAAAAATGATGACTGAAAAATAAACAAAAACAATAAAAGTGGAGGAGCTAACCCTTGAATCCTCGCAGACCTGCCCAGCCAGGTGAAGTGAAATGAGCAAGGAATCCAAAGTTAGTAAAATGTATTTAAATAGTTATAAGGCAAGGGGAAACCAAAGGGAGATCATGGTGGGGAAGAGGCAAACATACGTATCGGAATAACCACGCGGTGTCGAGTAACAGACAGATGAAACAAACAGTCATCAGCTATTTTTACATTCAGATTGGCCATTGGTAATTCTTCAGAGATAACTAATACAGACAGCAATGCTGGGCCATGGGCTGGCTGCTGCCAGTGACAAACCTTAGAGCACTGCAGTTTTGTACCTACAGGTGGGAGGCAAAGTGTTTATTAGGGTCACCACTAAAAATACTGCGTACATATGCACACAAGTAACACATTGCTGTCCTGTGGGTGCTTCTTCATAAATAGCTCATTTCATCATCAAGGCTGGACACATGTAGCCAGTGTTCTTGGACTTCTTGGAGTAAGGACCTCTTCCACTGTCCCTCCAAAGCAAACAAGATCAGCCATCCTGCTGGAAGGCACATGCCAGCATTGGGTTTCATTTGGCTCACTGCAATAGGATGTTGGATAATGGGAGAAATATGCCACGAAGTCAACAAGCTACGCTTCTGTACTGCAGATCCGAACAATGGATGGCACCCTGTGCCATGCTGAGTGCACACAGCTCCTTACTGGAGTCATGGGACTCTCCTGGGGTTCAGCATCATGTTGGATTTGAGCCACAGCCTACAGCAAAATGAAGAGCAGGATCTCCTGTGCTTACAGCCCAACTCCTGCTTCCATGGCAGAGCAGGACTCCACATGAGCCCAGCAGTCATTTACCCATTAAAAAGACCTGCTAATTACATTGCTGTAGCACCAGCAAATTTCTGCTGCCTGAGAATCTCCAAGCACCAGGACACTTGTGATGAACTAATTGTCCCTGAGATCCAAGAGCAGCCCAGGCTTATCCCTTCTCAGAGGGACAATGACCTGCCTTCTCCGAAGCAACCTTCAGCTTTGAATTCCCAACCTGAGAGAGGTGTATTTTTCACCTTAAATTCCAGCAGGAAGATTTTGCGAAGATGACTCTCCTGAAGTCCTGGTCTGGGCTTTGGTGCTCAAGTATTTCTAATTCATCCCAAACTGAATGCTGGTCTTGCCAAACATCAGGGCACATCTAAGTGCTAAGTTCTGGCCTGGAACTACAGAGTTCCAACAGCTCCCCATGCTCTGCACCTGTAACAGCACTTATGCACAAAGGTCTGGTGTATCATTAGTCATGGCACCTATGGACTGAGACATAGGAGAGAACTGGTGCACACTGAAAAAAATGTTTGGGATTACAAGAGACAGTGGAAAAAGTCATTTTCAGGCACCCACTGCCACTAATGTTGACAAAACTGTCCATATGTGTGTCTGTTTCTCCCACAGATTTCTAAAGAGGGGAGGAATGTATTTCTGAATACTTGTGCTAAAAATAAACCCATTTCTGCTGTCTATGAAGAGAGGCAGGTATAGTCCTGCTTTCTGTAAGCCCTGAACTTGTGAACTGCTGAGAGGCTGAATCACAACTAGAAAGATCCCTATGGAAATGGTAACTGCTAATGCAGGAAGGTTGGCTGATTGCTTGGAAAATCCAAAACAGGCCTCTCACATGAAAGCAACTGGGGTTAACACTATTCATCAGGATAAATGTGGTTCACAGACTCCAGCTTTGAAAGGACTCAAGTCTTGGGATAGGCATTAAGCTTATTCAAATACTGTGATAATAAATATTTGCTAATTCAGTGTTCAGATGAGAATCTGGGATCAGATGGGCTGTCATTAAAATAAAACCACTTCTGGGGAAAATTACTGAATAACACACAGGAAACACAACCCAGTGGCACTTAGATGTTGTTATCCCACTCCCAGGAAATTTAAAAAACAAAAAGTCCTGCTGCTTTCTTTCAGTGAGTGTCAAGCAATAACAGATCACACTGAACTTTTTCAGGCAGCAATTTGGACCGAAATTTTAAACTTGTATGAAAACAGTATGCAATTTGCACACATATGTCAATGGAAAATGTATGTATGTTTGTATGCATAATGAACTCCATCTTTCATACACACACTTGAAACTTTGTATGCTTGGCAATGCTGAGAATTCTGACAAGAGAGCCTTATGCAAGAGCAGTAGCTTTCAGCCTTTTCTGATTTGTATCCCATCCCAACAGCTTCTCTAGGGAAATAAATGGAGTTCTGCCCTACCGAAAGAGACAGTTTTTTTCCTTTGTTACCTTAGCTGCAAATCCCAGAGAAGCAGTATGCAGACCCCAAGGGGTCAATGCACCAATCGCATGCAAAAAGTCCCTGGTACATGGAAACCAAAAAGTGGAACTGATTATAAACAGAAATGAAAACATCACCCTGGACTAGGAAAACTCAAGCATCAAACTGTTTTGGTTGTAGAAATTAAATGTTTTATAATTCTCAAGGCATTGACATGCAAGGGGTCTGTTTAGGAACCCATGAGAGCAATAGGACTTTATTGAGTTTTCAGCTGCTTGCTTACAGCACTTTTTGTCCAGCAGGGCAACACAGGTTCAGTTCTTACCTGGCAGCCACAGATTGAATGATTTATTGACTATTATCACAGTAAGTGGAATAACTTGATGTCTGGGCACTGGACAAGGAGTGTACCTGAGTGTAGAACATTGGCTGGACAGAGCAGCCTCTGCGTCATATCAGCTGAACAAAAGCAGTGAAGCAGTGAATTGTTGATACAGGTATTTTCTCTCCCAAGGGGGAACAAGACAAGGGTGCATTTTCTGCTCAGCACCCCCTCCTAGCCAACACAGGCTGTGCTGCACATGGCATCAGGGGAAATGACAGGTCATATTCCTCTCTGTCTGTGCCCAGCCCCTTACACATCCTGCTTTGAACCAGATTCTGTCCTGACAAACCCAGCTGAGAAGATCTATGTGAGGACATAAAGATCCCCAGTACCTGAGAACCATTAGCAGTCCTATGGCCTCCTTCCTTGGGGACATTTCTCCACCTTTCTGGAAGAGCTGCCTATCCCCTTCATGCAGAATTTGTGCAATGAGACAGATGCAGGACTCAGCCACAGCCTCTCTTCAGGACTACTCCTTAGGGTTCAAACCTTGCCAGAAGATAAAGTTCATTGGTCCCAACTCTAGGGACTCCTAGAATTCTGACAAGGAGAGAACTTTTTTAAGCCATTGCATTTTTTTCCTGTTTGTCCTTATTGAACCTTTGAATGAAGCCCAGCAAAGTAAAAAGTCTCCGCAAAAGGAAGCTCTGGAAGAAATCTGAGAAGAGTTCAAGAAAAAGAAATATTTTCTTAATTTCATCTTTCATAATTTTATAATATGGTGTTTAATAAAATAAAATGTCAAAATTATTTTCAATCTGCCCTCAGAAAGTAGTAAAAATATTATTTCCTAAAAAAAATTGTTATGTTTCTTCTCTGAAATCAGATTTCTTATGAAACCAACAAACTTTGCTACATTTTGATTCTGACTGCATTTACTATCACTGGCTGACATTGGTTCCACCATCTTTTTGTCCCTCTGTGAATAAGACCTTAAATGCAATTTTAAAAGAATTTCTGATCTCCTGATCTCCTCTCCCTGCTGCTGTGCCATCAATAGCACCCAGACTCAGCTGACTCAGAAAGAACTTGTCTGGATTCCAGCCTGGAACACTCATCCTAAAACTCTGTGAAGTGCCCGACCATGGCACCAGTCTGGGGCTCAGCATCTCTCTTCTGGCTTTTGGGGACAGAATGTAAACTAGAAGGACTCTAAAAACACAGCCTCAGGGACACTTTTGGCAAGGATGTCAGTCACAACCTCATCCTGCATACTTCCCCCGAATCAAACTGACATTTCAGCCAGGAGCAGTCATGTTTCACCAGTAACACAGCCACCCCACGTACAGTGATCACTCCTGAGGAGCCCCAGAAAGATGCTTTTGCATAACTGCTTCACTATTAAACACTCTGCCAAGAGTGGAAAGACAGATGTGGCAATAAAGAAACTAACTACAGAGAATGTTAAACAGCAGAAGAGGGATAAATTATTCTACAAATAAAGATTAAACCTGCAAAGCACTCTTCTACCTGAGCCCATTTTTCAAAGGCTTTGCACTACCTAAAATAGCCAAAAAACCATGCTAAGTACCTATCTGCCTTCTGGACATTGATTTTTCTTGGAAACCTCAACCTTCTCATCAGGATATGTCAGCAAAAGCTGACAGCACATTGCAATTTGCAGGATTAACTAAAGTTTAAGAAATGAGCACACTTGTGACATGTCAGATGTGGGAAAAAATACGGGTAAATAGTCAGAGTGATCTAAAATTAGTTCTCATTAGAAACATTATGTAGAAGCCAGCGACATTTAAAGATGCTAAGCCAAATGCATTAGGTAATTTATAAACATAGCGATAATCCATCTAATTTAAGAAAAGGTTGGAAGAATGTGGGGTCACTGGCCTAGTGTAAATATTTCCCATTTACAAATTGCAAAGCAAAAAGCAGAGACCACAGGCTAATTAAAATAGCTGGACAAACAATGATGGGAACCATAAGGGTCTATTTTTAGGGGATTGTATGAGAGCCCAGGCAGCCAGAAGTCCAGTCAATCCAGAGGTGTCACATGGCTGCTCTCAGTCCTTTGCAGTCTCTCACCCCACCACAGACAAGGTGAACCAGACAGTATGATATTTGTTCCATCCCCACACACCTCCATCCAGATTTCATGTAGTATTTTGCATTTTACACAACACATTGGACGAATTCCCATGGAAGTTTCCACAGAATCACCATCCTTATCCTGTCCCAGGTTCCTACACAGCTGAGAGATGGGTTTTGGGCAGTGAGAGCAGGGTTGACTCCCCCCAGATTCTAGGAAATGACATGAGGAAGTTGTGGTATGCTGCAGTTCAGCTGTACTGCAGAGGTATTGTGATACAAATGTGTGTTTATCTCTGGGTGAAGAGAGGTGAAGAGAGGTGAAGAGAGAAAAGATAAAACATTAAAACTTGTTATAGTCTAATGAGTTGCCTGAATTACATGGGTTTTAATTTTCTGGTTTATAGAATACACTTTCTGTGGGCCAAGAAGAAGAAAGAGTGAAGCACAGCAGAAGAAAATAATTTTATAAAACAATTTTACTCCTCTGAAGTCAGTGAAGCATCAAAACATGCCTGCATTATCTCAAAAACTCAAGAGTCCTGCAAAATGGGTTCAGAAGATATTGAGGTACAAAATATCTCCCTGCATGGTTTTGTACTGGAGCACCAGTGAAGGGGAGGCCAGCTGGTTTAGGACAAAGGTTTCAGCCCAGATGTGAATTAGACAAGGAAGAAATTTAAATTTGCACTTCCTCCTTCTCAAACCAACTTTCTTCCTAGTTCAGAATGCTTCTCAGGAAAGGATTATTGGAAACCACAAAGGTTTTGAAAAACATTCAATTTTTGCATGTCTTGGCAGAAAAACAGGTACCAGGGGTATGCAAGGCACAGCAAACACGCTTGCCTAACCTGCTTCCAGTCCACCAGCAGATCAGGGCACACCCCTTAGCTGCAAGAAGCAACACAGCTGTTTGCATTTCTCATTCCAGTAATCTGAATAATTATAATACTGTCTCTCCAAAATGATATGACTTTGTCATGTTTAAGAAAAGTAACCAATCTAAAATCAGCATTCAGTAAACCAGAAAGCACTAGAGAGAGAACGAGAAGCTCATGCCCATCTTTTCAGAAAAAGCCAATGTGTAATTGTTCAAGGTTTTGCTGAATGTCAGGAATGGAAGATTAACAAGGAGTGAGATTATCAGTGCCAGCAGGGAAACACAGCAAGGCCAAGAACAGCTAAAAGCCTGCCCTGAAAGATAGCAAATGTGCTTCTCTGCAGAACAGTGCTGAATAATGACCGAGAAGAAAGGAGCCAAATGAGGAACAGAAAAGCAACCACTGCAGAAAAGCAAGGAAATGGAATCAGGGCACCCAGAGACAGAACTCCTCTGTGCTGCTGCGCTGCAGGAATCGGCCCCAGCTCCTCCGTGTGCAGCACACCTGGGCTGGCTGACACAGCCAGGGCCCACCTGAGAGGTCCATGGCAAAACCTGCCCAGGGAATTGGCTGAACTGGGAGGCTAAGGATGGATTTTCATTCTTTCCCTGTGGCTGAACTTGGAGAATGGAGTAGATAGGAAGATGCCATCAGAGAACAACCTAAGAATTCCCCCAGGCCTAAAAACTATATCACAACCCGTTAATGATGAATTAATTAGGTGAGTCCCAGGTAAGGAGAGACTATTCCTTGTAGTAAAGTGATTCCTGGGACTGAAAGTCACCATACAAAGTGTACTAAAGTGGCTGGTATCAATAAACTGACAAATGCAAACAAAATAATCCTTTAATCTCATTCTGTTAAGGAAAAGGCATGTGGTTTGAATTATGATCATATAAACCACTGCCTTCAGGCATTTTTTGAATGTTTCTAGTCTGCTAAATTCATTAGAAAATTCACACTGTCAAATATTTGAATAAAAATATAATGGGGATAAAGAGATAAATACTGTCTTTTCAAAAAAGTCATACCTGGTTTCCTTTAAGCTTTACAAAAGTGTTTTAGATAAAATAAGATAATCATAAAACAATAATGAAATTATTACTGGTGAAAATTCTAATGTGGCAAACCAGTACATGATTATCTTCCTCCAGAGATTAGGGACTCTTCTCTTAAGAACAAAACTAAACATGTTCACAGAATCAAGGCTTCTAGCTGATCCATAATGACACTCATACAGATATTGTCCTTGATTTCAGAAGTGTTTACACTCAAAACAGAGCAGACTGAAGCGTTTAAGCACTGCAAGCTCAAACTGCATTTTCATTGCAGTCTTTTAGTTAGTGACAGAAAGTATTGCTGTTTCAAAACACAGCAGCAATTCCTACATCCAATGCTCCCACATCCATCAAGAAAATGACTGCATATGCAGGCAGGCCTGAACAAAGAGGCAAGGTTTGATGTCTCCACTGGCAACACTTTTAACAGGGCCCATGTTGTTTGGGATCGTGAGTCCCTCTGATTTCAATATTCCAGTCCTGTCGAAGGACAGCAGCATCTCACACATTTCAAAGTGGTGCATGAAAACCGGGTATTTTGGAAATTGATGTTTACTGCAGAAGTAGCCTGGCATATGCAGCTGAGCCAGCTCTAATCAACAGAAACCATTCCACAGACATGAGTGGGGGCTGGAACATGCTCTGCTTGCTTATTGCTTCAGACAGAGTTTGTGCTGTCCTCGCAGGAGGGATGCTAATGAGACCTTGGACTAGTCTTTTTCCAGCTTAGTTGAGCATGACAAGCATGAAACATCTCCACTGAAAAAAAACCCCATCTCTACCCTTTCTGAAACGCTACAGATTTTTAAGAAAACAACCGAAGAAAAAAATACAAAACTTCCATGTTAGTAATGCAAGATCAGAAGAAAGCAAGGAATGGGTGTTGTGTATCAAAATGCATAAAAATGGAACACTCTTTTAAAAGAATATTTTTACATTGTTCAGCATTAGATGTCTCGATGAATGGTTAATTCCAGTGTGCTGATTCACATTTTCCTTTGCACCTTTCACAGCTTTACCATTTACTTGGGCATCAATGTAAAAAAATTCTAGTCATGAAATTTCATAGTTCCTTCAAAAATCATTTGCAGACTCATCGCTCCTACAAAATACTTCCAGTATAATCACACAGTCCTTCTATTTACTATTTGAGCTACATTAGTTTGTGAAGTCCAGGAGACTTTAGTAATTCTCATCCAGTATATCAGTGGTTTCACTGTGGCCGGTACCAGAGTGAGCAAACACCTAACCTTGCAATTAGAGATGATCTGTAAATCCAGGCCTATGTACACATGGTCCTGCTGTTTAAGACAAAAAATCCCTGTCAATCCCACTGTCAATTTGAACAAAATCACCCTGCAAAATACATAGAGATTCATATCAAATACTTGCATTGATATTCCTTGCAGATCTCACCTTTAAACACCTACAATATGCTTTGTAGACGTGTTGCTAGCTTCGGAGCAACCAAACCATATGCTCGAGTTTACACTGGGAATTTACAAAAAAGCCACCTTTCTCCTCTTCTGGCATTATGGACTATTCAATAGCTTATGCTGAGTCCTAGATGGAAAAACCTCCGAGGGAGGATTTTTACTAGCACATTCTGCCTTCTGCAAATTACTGTAGTATGATGGTAATAATTTTGTGCTTTTTTCTAACTGCTGGTCATATTTTTAAAGTGCCTATTGCTCTTGAGTCTAGAGCTGCATAAACAAAACCAATAATAATTAATAACTTTTGCAATTATCTTCTGCCAAAAGAAATCTCAGCTTCAGCTTCAACAGGATACATTCATATGTCTTAAGTTGTTGTCTAGGGTTGCTATGCACTAACTGTTGGTATGTTCCATCCCAAGGGTGGCTCTTTGGGAAACTTTGAAGCTCTATAAATAGAAGATGTTATTTATTATTATTGTGAGGATGCAGGAATGCACCAATTCATCCTCAGGGGACAGAGACGCTTAAGAACACTTGTTTCAGTGCTGGATGCAGAAATAGTTCACAATGTGAGGTAGAGAACAGCTCTAGTGCCAAATATCCTGTATGAGCAAGAAGGAGAGATCAGTCAACAAAATCCATCACACCCACTGCTCACCTTTTACTAGTTTAAACTGATCTTGGCTCCTTTCCTCATCCCTGGAGGTTAGCAGACACCTCTGGGATGTCTGACATGCCCTTCTTCCTGTAAGGAAGAATCACAAGCTCAGGACTCCTGGCAGACAAGAGAGGAAGCCTTCCTGAGTGGCTTAGCCCAGGCACCAAGTGCTGAGACAGCTGAAGAGAGGTGGCAGGACTTTGGCCCTAGAAAGGGGACAGAAACCCAGCAATGACTGAGATCCCCTGAGCAAGGAAATACAAATGAAATACACACCAGAGGAAATTTAAAGGGAACAGGGATAATGAGAAAATCTTAAAAATTTAAGAAAATAATAAAGGGAAAACTAGGAGCAGCAGTACAAGCAAAGTCATTGTTTTTCGTCTAAAATTTGCAGGTCTGGTCCTATATCTGTATATTAGTTGTGAATTTTCCAGCAAGAAATATGAGCAGATTAAGATTGCATAGGATCAAATCAAAAGCACCTAAACAAATTAAATATTCTACTCTAAGTGACTTCCTTCCAACCTTCCAAAGCAAACCATGCTGAGCTGTCACCCTGCTGGAGAAGCCCTGTGCACAGCCCTGTCATGCCTGTGATGCTGGGCATCCACCACACCCCGACCAGCCTTTGCCCTAAGCTTTTGCCCTAAGACCTGAGTGTCACTCCTGACCTCTGCAATGCATCAGGATTTCAGAGCTAGGCTGGAAAAGAGGGAGAGAGGTGGTGGATACTGAAACTGCTGGCAAATTTGAGCAAGACAGGGTGCCAGCCCTCACCAGTAACAAGTTCATATATGTAAGCAGGTTGTATTTCATTTCATTATCAGTCAGGAAAGAGAATTTCACCCAGAAAGAAGAACTAAAGAGACACATACCCAGTTGTCTGCAGAGAGAAATCTGCCCGTGCCAACGCTGTCCTTCCCTCGCCGTGCCTGGGACAGTGTGAGATGGCCTGAAGCGAGCCAGGGGTGCTGAGTGGTGCTGGCAGTGACACCCCAGGGCTGACACCAAACCCACCTCCCCTTGCCCCAGGCTGCCAGCACTATGGGTGCTGCATCACGACCTCACAGCTCCCCTAAGACAGTTCAGTGCCTAAAGGGCCTTCTGGGCAGAGCCCCTGCTGCTGACAGCAGTGACAAGCAAACACTGCCTTTGCCTAAAAAGACAGGTGCTCTTTTCCAATTAAATCAGTCTTGAAGTCTGTTTCCTTTCACCATTTATTTGACAGCCCCGTAAAAAGTGCACGTGCTCAGCTCTCAGTGTGCTGAGCACAAGGATTGGAGGATAGAGGAGACGGTGGCCATGGCTTGACCCCACTTCAGCAGCTCTCTGCCTGGAAGCAGCGAGGGGAGTGAGTAGTTACAGTTCAACTCTTCTTCACTGAGTGAAAAATTCACCTTAACTTTACCTCATTCTTCTCCAGAAGAAGTCCAGCAAAGTGTTAGGGTGACGCAATCTGCCTCTGCCCAGCCCCTGGCAAGACAACACCAACCAAACACTCTTTTGTCTGTGCCAAGAGTCAGGGAGCTCAGGTATCAAGTGAAGGCTCACACAACAGCACCGGAGCTGAGGGTCTTTCCGATGGAAGAAAATATTCTACATTTCTCTACACTTCTACTCTCTGGACTTTCTTCAATTGGCTCTTACAACTGCTTTGAGGTGACAGCAATCACCACAGACTATGCAGAATGGATTTATGTTGGGACACAATACTATTCTTGGTCCCTTTCCCAGTCTTCTGTGTGCCTTTCTAACCGCTGAGCATGAAGCAGACATTTTGGAGGCATGAGTGTAGCCCACCAGCATGGAGACACATCCCAGAGCCAACACAGCAACACTGTGCTTGAGAAAAGCATTCTGGAAAATCCTGCTCCTTATAGCTCTCTGCCAAGACAGCCTCTCCAGCTGCTCCAGGAGTGTGTGCTACATCCACAGCAGAGCCAAGGTCTCAGTAATTCCTGATGCTGTGTGTAGAATACACCATTTGGCTTACCTGATACTAATCCTAGCAACTACCCCTAACAAAACCCCGGTTTCCTCCCAATTTTTGCCTGTTTTTTGCCAAAACCCCACAGAGAAGGAGTCCTGAACTTGTACCCATTAATTACACTGTGCATTCGGTGTAAACTGTACCACTGATGCAGGATGAGTCCTAGAAGTGCCTAAACACAGGGATGATGGAAGGAGGCCAGTGAGAAAAGGTACCCACAACCTAGGCTGGCACTGGTAAGTCAAGGCTTTATGCTACAATCACTGCAAGGTGCAGTGTCAGACTTTGATGATGCAGCTCAGAGGTACAAATGAAATTGATGGGGCATTTCTAGGACCACATCTTAGTTCTGGAAGTATTTGTAGAATTATGAAGGCATGGTTTAGATTGCACTGAACTGCACTCATCCCACCAAATTCCTTTCTGTTGGCTGCTGCTGGGTTTTGGGTTACCCAGCTAAGACAGATGACATACAAGTCATTTAAGGGCTGAGGTGCCTCCTTACCAAGTGGATTTTGCAGTGTGCTGTACTAGGAGGTGTGATGCAGAGACCTCAGCCTGGCACCCTCCCTGGGCATTGGAAGGTATCCCAAGCACACCAGTGCTTGCAGTGCTGTTCAGGGGGAATTGTGCTGTGCCCCAGGGTCACGGCAGCTCAGCTGTGGTGTTCACAGGTGTCTGCACTACAAAGACACAATACTGACTGCTGGAGTACCACAGGCTGGACAGACCTAAGCCTACAGACATATCATGGCAAGACACCTGAGAAACCCTTCTGCTAGAAGTTCTTGTATACCTGTCATGTTTGTTAATCATTTTATCCCAAGCATGATCTCTTTGCCTTGAAGTCAGAAATGCCTTCCATTTTGGAATTAATTCACAATCTTAACAACACTAGAAGGCAGGTTTTTGTGGTCAGATATATTGCCACATTAATAATTTCAGAATATTACGTGAAGCACAAAAAGAAAAGAAGTGAATAAATTAACAGAAGAAGCCTGCATGACTCACTAGAGAATTAAAGTGCCATTTTATTACACACACCTCAGAGTTAAAGTTTTAATTTTCTTTTAAAAGATCTCAATATATAACTTTCATCCTCCACATTCAAAAACACTTAGAGAGGATGATTTGTTCTTTTGTTGTAATCCACAGGACAAATAAAGCTGTAGTCAAGTGATGCTGACCAAATCTCTGCAATTTCCCTGTGATAACAGAATTGTTCTTATTTTTTGTATTCATTATTGCTCTAATAAGGAACTTTTCTCCAAGGATCCTGATGTTCTTTAAATACAAATGAAGGAGTCTTTCCCAATCCCTTGTGAACTGCTCTGTGGTCTTGTTTTACAAACAGATTAACAAGCAGGACACTGAGGCAGAGAGGTGTTACTGGCCTTATTTCCACAGGAACTGACTTTGAAACAATTCCTAGTTAGTGATTTGGCTCAGGTCAAACCTCTAGCTCTAAGTTGGAGGCAGCTCCAAGAATATTCCCAGTCCCCTGCTTGGGACAAGCCTGCCTGTCCAGATGCATGGCTGCATACATTCTTACAGTACAAACACAGTAAGCACTGCCACTTGGGGGTTTCACTTGCTCTGCTGAGCCGGCACTGAGGAGCTTTTAAAAGTGGAAAGGCATTCAGAGGCATCTTTTTCTTTTACAAGCTGCAGACATTTGCCTCTTAGTGAAGAAGGTCATCAACCAGGCACAGAGATCTCTGTGAATATCACTGCAGCAGTTTCCAAATGGCTCCTGGATGCAGCAGCTCTCCTCACTGCCTTATATTGCAGACCAGCAGAGTTATATTTGGAGACAGATATCAGGATTATGTTCCCAAGAGCCTCTGATGGAGTAAGTTCAGAGTGTGTTGTCATGATGGACGTGCACACATGTGCCCTAGCAGAGTAGAGGTCAGCCATCATTCATGAATATGTGGAGACCACTTACAGTCCAGTTACAGCATATGCTAGTAACACGTGTTCCCCACACACCCTGTTTTCTCCCCAGTAAGCTGCTATATTTTTAATGTCTCCATTAGCTTTTGGAACAACTGACAGCTTTAAGCTTTTCCCTGCAATGACCTCCAATGTGGAAACATCATGCAGCTTTCAATCACAAGCCAAATGGCTAAAGATTTTAAGAGGAGATTCCAATTCCAGAATAGGAAGCCTGCCCAGTCAACCCTACACCCTTAATATAATTATTCTTTATTCATGACCAACCATAAATGCACCTGGTTCCTGCAATACTGTTTGTCTTCAGAAATGCCCTTGCTGAAATTGCAGGTGTGTCTGCGATTCTGTCTTTAGTGTGCCTGCACCGAAGGCAAGGTTGCTGGCCCTCGTGCTTCTATGGGCAGACAGAAGATTCAGCATTTAATGCAGCAACACCTACTTATGCCCAAAACATAACAATTTTTATGTTTGTTTCAGCACAAGAAATGATTCTTTCATTTAAAGGGAGAAAAGTGCCATTAAATGGTTTCTACATAAGGCTGTCAGTCCTCAGTCCCCCCCAAAACCATGAGTTACGTTCACAGCTGCTAAAGAAAAATCTAGCTGGTGTTGTAAAGATTCAAAGTGGCAAGAAAATAGAAATACTACAAAGCATCTGCTCTCCTGAAGTCTTGTCTCTTCAAGAGATGCTGTCAGCCCCACCAGTAATAAAAGATGTGCTCGGGTATGAGATAAAATGATGCTTCTCTAAGTGCCATGTGATTTTCTCTGGGAGCAGTAAATTAACCAAGGTTCTTAATTTAAACATCACTGAAAAAAAATACGTTTTGCTATCAAAAGTTGGCTCACTTTTAGTGGAAATGTCCATATATGGAGAGGCATGAAGCTGTCCCCTCTCAGGTGCTTCAGTTTTGCAGAGATACGAGGAATAGAAAGAGGTAAAATCACACTTCTGTCACTGAAGGAAGCACACTTTGAACAGTAATTTAATTCAATTTAGAAAATTTGTTATTCTATTATGTTATGTTATTGGCTATTCTGTTAAAGCAGATCCATCCCTTGGTATAAACTCTTTGATTTTAGCTTTACAGCAGTATTTTGACTAAGGGGCTACTGGCTGAATAAAGAGCAGAGCAGGTCACTGAAGCTGCAATCACACATGCTGTGCTGATTGCTGCCAAGCCAGTGAGGGTGTTAGTGCCCAGCAGTTTTCTGGCTTGACCTTAATGCCCCATCTCCCCTCTCTGGATCTTGCTGGCCTCTTTGGATGCCCCAGGTGTGACTCTGAAGAAACAGCACAGACTCAAAGTCCTCCTGTTAAGAACTTAAACTAAACTTCATCTTTCTGGCAGAACTGAGTTAGGAAGAAACCACACATAATTATGTTGGCAGCCAAGGGAAGACTATAAGCCCCTGGAAACCAAGTAAGGGAGATATTTGTGTGGCAAGCTGTGACTGGCTGACAGTTATAAGAGATCTTATCAATTTTAATCTTAAATGACAGTTGCATTTAGAGTAAGAAGTGCATTTAAACTGCTCATTTTCATGCTGTGGTATTGTCAATTGCAACAAAACACTAAAGGCAACTCTGGTGACACAAACCTCGGGGAAGTTATCTCCTTGTTGCTGTTACAGTCCTTTCTTAGAGGTGTCCTTCCCAACTTGGGCACAGCCCAGCCAGGAGCTGTGCTCCCTATATCCTCCATGATGCCACACATTCCTGTGGGTGCAGGCTGTGTAACCCTGTCACACTGTCAGGATATGATTCTGATAGTGCTTTCAGTTCATGTGAAGCTTTTTTTTTAAGTTTACTTTTTGCAGATGAGTAAGGAGATAGCATCCCCCATTTCCCTGGCTGCTCCTCTACCCCATCTACTGTCATGATTTCTGAAGGGATAACACATCCTCCTGTTTTCTCCCATGTGGGAGCAAACAAGTTAGTTATCAACAACTTTTCAGCAGGAGCACTTTGGACAAACACCTGTCAGATGTTGAGAATGTGCTTTTGTAGGTTACCATTCACCCTTACACTCCCATTCAACAAATGAATGACAAATAAGAAGTAAACCAGCACAAGAGCAGTAGGAAAATCAGCTCACTGATATGAATCTTCAAGAAACTGCTGCTGCAGAGAAATGTTCTGGCAAAAAATTCCACACATTAAAGTCTTTCCCCTGTGAGATCACAGAAGTCAAGAAAATAGGCCATGAATCCCATAAGTCAGGATACCCACACACTAAAAGTCTCTATTCAGGCAGCTAGGCAGGCAGAAAAAGAAATGGCATTTAAACACATAGGTGGAGGTGGAGATTTTTATTTTTACAATACTACACAGCTGGAGAAACCTTGGGACCACTGAGTGAAGTCCTGACCATCAGTATCCAGCCTCTCTCCTGGATGATTCCCCCAACACCAGCAGCAGCCAGACACCTTGATGATACAATTACTTTCCTGCATTTACTGAATTGCTTTAGTTTTCAAGCAAATCCACAGTACCATAAATGCTTGACTTAAGGACAGAATTGTGAGTTTAGCTCCTATGTGGTTTGATGACTTCCTACAGAAAAGTGCTCTGTGAGGACAGCCCTCTTGGAGAAGGGGCAGGCTGGGGTCATGCAGGAGGAAACACTGCAGGGCTCCAGGGGAGGCACCTCCAGCTCTCCACTGCATGGGTCATGGGGATGGTGCTCTGCAATCAAGGCACTTGTTCCTCTCTTGAACGTAGATCCTGCAGGCAAGGACAGAGCAAGCAATCACACAGCATTTCTTTATCTTCATGGGCACACTCCAAAGTCCTATTTTCCAAAACAATGTGAGCACTTATGAGAGTAAGTCCCAATGAAAATGACTTTCTGCAAGTGGCACTGAATCTATTTTGCACTTTCACAGTTGTATCTTGACCTCTCTTGTGCAGTATAGCTGGCAAATCCTTTTATCCAGCTGCTGACAGCCTCTCAGAGAGCACAGCTCTTCAGGCTCCTAGAAAACATCCATTTCTAAACAGGAAAAAGCCAAAACTGACCAGATCTTGTGACAGCAACAGACCAGCTCTGAGGAGGAGTTTAAGCAAGAAACTCTGGAGCTTTCTTGCTACCAACTTTTCCATTATTTCTATGGCTTAGAAAGAAGAAGGTGCTGACAAGATTCCATGTCAGTCCTTCAGAGAATCTAGTCTTCTCTAGCATCCTTCAACAGAAGATACCCAGATTATCTACAATCCAATTTATTTAAGCCTTCACAAGTCACAGTGAGTCCAGAAGGTGAAACACAACAGAGGGTAACAAAGGGACTCTCCTCTAAATATTTACTATTGGGGATTTCAGAGGGAAATGTGAGATGTATCTAGTCCATTGTGATAGGAGAAGACTTTGAGGTATGCAGTCTTCAGACCTACACTGGGAAGGGCAGGGTGTGCCCTTCTCCTGAGGGGAAAATAAAGAGAGAAAGCAGACATTTCTGCTGAAGATTGACAGATTAGATATTTCTTCTCTAACACTAAGGAGTTCAAGAGAGATTTTATGTATGCTCAAATCTTTGTAAATGCTGATAGACTGTAAATAAATAAATGAAATATTGATCATCATTTCCATCAAACTCTAGGAGAAATCTATCTTTGCATTATTTGGATAGGCTCTGTCACTAGTTCAGCCTTGCCATTTTTAGAAATTATTAGAGTTTTATAGCAGGTCTGAAATTCTATGCCAGTGAGACTGTGATTTTAATGCATATTAATGGCAGAAATGGGGGAGGGGAAAGGAAGTTGGTGTGATTCCCTTATAGAGTACAATACTAAATAAGAAGATTCCAGCTGTGCAACAGGAAAGTTAAAATGGTTTGTTTGGATCATTAATATTGCAATGAAAACTAATTAAACCTAGAGCTACAAGGAGGAGTTCATTAGAGATTTGAATAGAGGCAGCATAACACTCAGCAGCCTCCAGTTTTAGCAGTTTCTTTTATCACACCAAGTGGGATAGCAAGAGTTCACTGAAGAGACGAGGATAGTCTGAAGAGCCAAGGGGATATGGACACCCAGTCCATGGGATGTAACTGCAAGAGGTACCTGATTGCTACAGGGCTTCTTTGGAAAATGCTGCACGAGCTTTGTAGCTCTGTAGAATGAGCCAAGCCCTTTTACTGGCTCTCTGCTCAGACTAACATTGCTGCTATGCTATATCTCTGTCCCCTTGTCTGACCTGACATCTGAAACTTCATCTAAAATTTCCTTAGCCTAAGAGCCCTCAAATACGCTTTACAAAATATACCTACTCGTTTAGCATCAGCCTACCTGCCCACCCCCAGACATGGCACTTCATAGTCTGTAGTTTAAGCATGACCCTCAGTTTTGCATTTCCTTTCTCCTTTAAGATGTTATGCCACTTTCGCTGTAGTCAAAGGTGTCCCTGCCCCTGTTATGTGGCCATCAGCATCCTCCTACAGCTATTTAAATCTTCTCACTTCTGATACTGTCATTCCCTCCCTCCCCCATGGCCTCCCTACATCCCTATCCCCCCGAAATCCTGCTCCCAGCTTCACACAGAAGCCAGGGACTATACCAACCTCTTCCACAGACATTTGTCTCAGAAGCGAATAATGATCAGACTGGGCTTCCCTAAGTCTTGCATCCTTGCAACTTCAACTAAATACTGAAGCCCCAGCTAAGTTGTTAATTATCCGTGGTAAGTGCTGGTAAAAGTGCTTGTATTTCACTCCAGTAGAGGCTGCCAGGGTGAAGAAATGACCTCTTCATGCTGATCATAAAGGAATTCATGGGAGAGAGTCCTGAAAGAAAAAAGACACCTTGTAATTTTACTGATGTTGTCTAAATGTTGCTGGATTGGGGTCCTACTGGTGACTTGAGAAATTTAGAAATCCTTCAGTCATAGAGAAAACAGAATAAGATACTAAAGCAGTGACACATTAAACTGCACACACATAACTCAGACTAGAATTTTTCCTACATGATTTAGACAATTTAATGCCAAAGGAAGATGATACATGAGACACTGGAAGTGGTGAGGCACTGGAATTGATGAGGCACTGCAAGAAGTTGCCCAGAGAAGTTGGTGATACCCCACCCCTGCAAGTGTTCAGGGCTGGTTTGGACTCTGAGGAACACGGCCTAGTGAAAAATGCCCCTGCCCATGAGAGAGGAGTTGAAACTAGATGATCCCTAAGGTTCTTTTCAACCCAAGCCATTCTATGATGCTACCAAATGAACCTTTGCCTCCCTTAATCACAGTGTCAGACCATGTGAAGATGTGGACCACTGAAAAATCTTCCATTTTCAAGTCAGAAATTTCTCACCACTACAACAGGTGCTTACTCAGGTTTTTATTAGTTTTGTCCATCTTTGGGCATAAGGGAAATAAATTTTGAACAAAACCTTCTGCTGCATCTGCATTTACTGCTAGCTGATAGCTAAAGGACTGGACTGGAAAAAGCAAAAGCTCAAAAAGGGAAAAACCAGACAATTAATACTGAAGATCCCAAGAGATGAGAATGGATCCAAGCAAGTCAAAAGGACATCAGTTCCAGCCCAGCCTGCATTTCCAGGCAGGTGTTATTGAGGCATGACTTCCTTAGATAGCCAAGGAGAAGAAAACCATGGAAAAATGCTGTAAAAGTAAAAATTAATTACTGGACATGAAAAATGTCCAGAGACATTGGACACGTCTTGACATTGGAAATGTCTAGGCAGAACCTAGAGCTGTGAGCTATAGACAGAAACAGCCCCAGAGGCTGCAGGAGTGGCAAAGACCACTGCAAAGACCACTCTCCCTGGCATCCCAGTAGTGGATGGTGGCATTTAAAGACACTCATCACCAAAAGGGGATGGTTTTGATTTCCTGCAGCCAAAACATGGACATGTAGATGCGATCTCTTCCTCAATCCTCATTCTGCAAACCCTTGCTTAGCTGAACCCATAAAGAGACTTGGTGTACATGGGCCAGGTGCAGGTGCCAGCAAGCCCACAGAGAAAATAAGAGCCCAAGAGAGGCCAAAGAGCACTTCAGATTTCCCTTAAATGCAGGAGTCCCAACCTAAGCTGATATCCATGTACACTGAACAGATTTATACAAACTCTGCAAAATTCACACCAAGAGATCAGGGGTAACGTTATGTGTACTGTTTCCACCTCTTCCCTGGGGGAGAAATAGATGAGTTTGTCATGAGGTCACTTTTGCCTCTTTATAGCAATCCTGAGAACCTACATTCCACTTTCTATTTTACCCTTCCTGATGCTCCCCGTCAACCAAAGCCCTCAACAGCATGGTTTTGGAATGACAAATATCTTCACAGGCTTGAGTGACTGCAGTAACCTCACATTCCCTTTCCTGATGCAGCTTGCATATCACAAATTCACATAGTTTGAAGTCAGCCCTTGAATACTTCAGATGCTGGTTCTGCTGCTTCCCCCTACGGCATCAGCACCTTTAAGCAACCCCATGTTGCTCCTGACCTGGTTCATCTGATATGCTTTAGACTGATAAACAAGGACAGTGACAAACAAAAGGGAAGGAAATCAAGAAACATGTTATGGCTGAGTTCTTGTTTTCTACAGAGCAATGAAGACAAAACTTACATAAGCTGCCATCTGTGACCACCTCACATTTGTTGTCCACCACCTAAAGCTTTTAAGGATATCTTCAAATTAATCTAATTCACTAAGGGCTCTGTGTGAGGGGAACCAGGGGTGTAGGAGTCTGCAAGCTCAATAGAGATAGACAGTGCAGGGGAATGGCATCTACCAGAACCTGTGGTGCTGCAAGGATTCGGTGAGAAAGGCAGTCTTGTTTCAGATCCCTCCCACAAGATTAATTTGGGCTGTGATGTAGGCAGACATTAGTACACAGTAAAAGCTGAATGCCTTGGCTGTCATTTGATCAGGCATAGTGATGATTTTACTAGCAAAGTGCCTCTGCACTGAGATGCTGTTTCTGCTAACTGCCTATAGTTAACACTACCTCCATAGGAAAGACTTCAGGCCTCATCCATCAGAGAGATAACACAGGTTAGATCCTATAAGATTCTAAGATTCTAACTATCTTAAACCATAATGTACATACTTAAATTCCTGTTGAAGGAGTTAAAACAAGTTTTTACATCCCTGTATCTATATATAAGGGCGTAAAGAAAGAAGGGAGGTAACATATTTAACTCTCTTACTTCAGCTACCTAAATTTGAATTTTAGTGCCATTCTTCCTTTGTCTATAAACATCTTTCCACTCACTTTGGCAGGCACAGCCCTTCCATGCACAGATGAGATTTCTGAATGCCTCTGTCAGATGCTGAAAGCTTTCAGCTTTCCACAGAACTGTGCACATGAGCAAAAGGACTATTTTCACAGGCAGATAATGTAATCTATTTTGGGGAATCTGCATGGAAATGAATGCCGAATGGTTGTTTAACTTTAACCTGGTGTTTATGAAGATATCTAATGACTTTTAGTGCTTTTAGATGTAAAAGAAGAAAAAAACCATTTCTAATCCCAAAGAAGGGATTAGCTTGTTTATGCCTAATCTTCCATTAAATATGCAACATTTGCTTTATGTCAAAAGAAGTCCCAGCTTCTTTAATGCCTTGTGTAAGTGCAAATATTAGCTGGCACCAAAATGGGATACAGTTATGTCTAATGTCATGTCGCCAGTATTGCTCATATTATAAAGAAAGTGGCAATGCCTTTGAATAAGAACTTCATGGTTTGTTCAAGTAACTCCACTCTATGTACATTCAAAATTGGCTTCTGACAACAGGATTTCAAAAGTAAAGTGCAACATGTTTGTACATGCAAGGAAAAATATAAATGAGCTGTAGGAGCCCAGTTGCCCACTATTCACTAGGCATAGCTGCCCTTGACTAGCAGTCTGACAGCAAAAGCTTCCTTATCACTAAAACAAACACACTACCCACACCCAAAACCAGAAGCTGAACATTTCTACCCAGAAACTAACCAGGCTTTCTTGTAGAAGTTACATATCTCACACTTCGTGTCCCTTCTTTTGATGGTTTAATTGACTAGCAAAAGAAAAAAAATCCCTGGATACATCAAATTTTTGCTGTGCCAGTGCAATGGATCATTCTGTTCTCTGGTTACAGCACATCATGAGAATGCAATTCAGCGGGTGACCCAGCCAAGAGGGGATAACAGGGACATGAACTACCTGAATTACCACTCTTATGGAGCACTGAATCTACATTTTCACAAAGGAACAGCTGGTGTTTTTCAGGAGTTCATTCCTGATAAAGACGTTCAACTTTTCCCCACCTACAGCATATTTTCTTTTGAAGACTTAGCCTGTTGAAAATCCTATTTTATACCTGGAACAGGAGAGACAAAAAAAAGTTTCTTCTACTCCTCTATCTATGTTCTTTAGTAGATCATTTGGAGGAAACTCACCATGGTTTCCTTTTAATAAAGTCCAACATGCTTATACAGAATACAGATGGAGAGAATATTGGATGGAAATTGGACATACTTTATCCTTTCCTCTTGCTCTGACTGCATTTTGCTCCTCCTCCACACACACCACCTTCAGAGAGTAAGCACCTAACCATTTTCAGAGGTTGCTTAGGAACTTTCTAAGTTATCATCATACACGTCAAAGGTATTTTAAGACACAGCTGAGTGTATCAGAATATGCAACAATGACAAAGCCAGGCTGCCTGGCATGTTTTGTTCATGCCGTACGAATATCTGCATAGGAAAAATTCCAGCAGTGCTGCCTCAGTAAAGGAACTTTATCAACAAACACCCCTCCAGTGACTGAGATAACCAGAGGACCAGACAATATCATCCAGTAAATACTGGAGCCCTTCATTTAGGGTCACCCAGTCCAAAACTCACTGCTCAGAGAGCCAAACTCTCCCACAGTGACTTCTTTCATGAGCTTTGTGGGATTGTTTCTTCCTCCTGTATCATCCCAGTTCCTCTGGCACTTTTACAAATACTACAGTATCTCCACTGGGACTTACAGAGCTTCAGAGAATATACAACCTATGGGATCTTCTCCTCCAGTTACTCACTCAGATTTCAGCAATGAGACAAATAATGTAGAGACTACTTCAGCACTGTCTTTCTTGATGTACACAAAAGATTTGAGTACATATCCCAAGGCTTTTTTCTTTGCCTCCTTGCACTTCTCTGAGTTGGTAACAGGGCCAAGCTATAGTGTCCCTCAATTAAAATCCAGAAAACACATTTTTAAAATGTACCAGCATCTCTGTAACATAACACATTACTTTACATGGAAAAGGAAAGAGGGATGGAGGAGAATAAAAAAGGAGCAAGACTGGAATGCCAAATGGTTTCCCACAGTATTCCTTAACACCAAGGGAGGAAAGCATTAAATAACTGGTGCAGGCGTGTTTCCCTTTGTTAACACACCCGACATCTGTGATTCTGCTGCTTGCTGTGATGTGGAATCCCTTCCAGTTGTCCCAGCAGCTCAGAGTCCTGACAGAAGGGGTGATGGAGAAAATAGCAAAGGAAGAGCAGCTGTGAGTTTTCAAGCATAGTTTCCATTTGTTCTGGATGCCCATAGCAAAACCACCTTGATTTTTTGGCAGCAGCCAGCCTGAACATGTTTTCTTCAATTTGTTCCATGATGTGACATGGCATGTCACTGGAAGGCAGCACATCCACACACACCAGGCTGCCTGAGGTTGTCTAACCACCATGACATCCATCAAGGAAAGTGTGCAAAATCTTTCAATCTTTTTCCAAGAATCTTTTTCAATTAGACTCAAGATTTACTTGGCCACACTCTGAAAGCATATATTTGAGCCTGAGGATTGGATTTGTGTGATGATGAGCTCTCATCAAGAGCTGTTAATGAAACAAAGGAAATGACCCCTTGGATCAGATCAAAGAACTGTTTCACTTGGTGTCTGGCTGAAGTGGCCAACACAGAGGATGCTGGAATCCTGTCAACAGGATGTTGACATGAGTCAGCCAGCAACGTTTGCATGGGTCAGTCTGTAACAGAATATTCTGCTTATATAGGGTGTTTCTTTTTGATTTTTTACTTTGGGACTGCATCCCATTGCACTAGACCTACTACTTTTCAAATAGGTTAGCTTGACATTATTGAGAGAGCTTTTCTATATTTGTCTGTCTGATTTGTCCTGCTGAAATTATTCATTTCACAACATTTGGTTTTTTCATTTTTAAGAGAATCTCCTTTTTGAACCCACAACTATCGTGGCACCCCATGCTATCATAAGCTGTTGCACTGGTCTTTGCTTCATGCTGTTCAGTGACATCTGAGTCCATTTTTTGCCCATAGAATGAATTCCACAGAGAATCAAAGTTGGCCAGGACAGACTTCTTTTGAACCTCAGATGGAATAGAAGGAACAGCATTTTAGTGTGTCTCTAATTACAGCCACCATGACAGTTCATATGTGTAGCAATAAAAATAACCATAAACCTACCTAATCATTAAAGTAAAGCAAACAGCTCCTCTCTGTATCATCATACACAGGTACTGGAGTTGCTAATAAACCAGGAAGAGCACTGAGGCACTGGAGTAGCATCTTTCCTATCTCCACAGTTTCTTAAACAACTTTAGAGGCGTATTTTTATTAAGTATATGAAAGGCAGATGATCTTAAACCTCAAAAAGAGTCTGTATAATAATTGTGTGCTCTTCTAATGCTCTCCAAAGACCTATTCCGAGTCCATTCTGAAAGACAATAATATATCAAGAACTTCTGCAAACTTCCTCCTAATGAACACATGCCAATTTGAGACCAAGAATTCTGGCCTCGGAGGACAAAATAACCACTGCACTTAGTCTCTGGGTGTTTTGCTACTTTATTTCAGAGTGATTCAAAATCTAATTAAATTTCTAAACTCTAATGAAATTACAGAAGAAAAATCATTTAGGATTATATTATATACAATTACTCACAGCTGAAAATTACAGTTAGCCTCTTTCACCAAGATAGGGTCTCCTGAGAAATCCTTGTTATTCATATAACGTATAAATCTGACATTACTCCCACTATTTACAGGTCGAAGGTAAAAGCAGAATTAATTAAACATATATATCCTGCCCAGTGGCTGGATGGTGAAGAACAGAGGGAAGGCTGATAATGATGATGGTGCTTGAAACCACATTTCCCAATTTGGTCAAGAATCAGAATAAACCCATTACAAAGCAGGATTATATTAAGTCTGTCTTATTCTGGTGAGTGCTTTTCCTCACTGGAGGTAGCTGTGAACAGGAACAGTGAAGTTTACACAGTCAGCTGTGTGCAGTCACCTAGCTAAGCTCTTTGAAGCATTCATGGAAAAATAGCAATGGAATAAAGCAAATAGCTTTAGAGATTTCATCCAAATACTCAGATACTTAGTTCCTTCTCTGAAATACTGAAACTACTTGAGACGGCTGATTTGGGCCAGCAGAAACAACAAAAAACAACCAAAGCAAAATAAAGCAAAACCACCCCCAAATAAAAAAAAAAACCAACCACCAAACCCCAAAATAAAACAAGTGAGCTGACATTCCTGTTATTATTTCTACAAGAGGCTTTCAGGAACCTTGAAGCATGGGATCATTTGCAGATGAAACATGAGGTACAAAAACACTGGAGGTTTCTTATAAGGATCCTGATCTTTCCCATCCAGCTGGTGCAGAGATTTTTGTTTGCTTAGTTTTGATGTTTCCAACTCTGATCCCATAGAGAACCAGGAGCAGAGAAAGAGCAAAAATGAACTACACACACACACGTGCACACCAACACTACAGGTCAAAGCAGTAACAAATACTTTCTATGATATCTGCCACACTCAGTTCTACCAATGCTTCACACAGCAAAATAGGACAGGGACATCAAGATATTTTTCTAGGAAGTTACTGTCTGGGAACTGGCTTGCAATGGTTTAGCAGCCATAGTGTCCTGCTTCTCTACTCCTGAAAAAGCTGATTATGAAAGGGAAATATTCAAATAAGTGCTCTGCTGAAAGCATGATAGTATTCAAGTTGAGTTCATAAGAAAGCTAGCAATACTGAAAGAGAATGCCTCAGAAAACTCTTCTTCTAAGACAGAAAATCCACTTGGTTATCCACGGATTTAGAAGATTTCAGCAGAAACAAATTCACTGTGGTAGGACATTTTCAATATGCAAAAATAACTGTTAGTGTTTAAAGGTGCCTTAGAGAGCCAAACAGTTGAACCAGGCTGTGACTGTTGGCTGTCCACCTTCTCCACAAAACATTTTCAAATTTGTTTATGTATTGAGCTAAAACCCAAAAAAGGGAACTTCTGTTTGCAAATCTAAGTACTCAGGATGTGACTGTAGTTTCTTAATAATCATGTGACCTGGCTTAGCCTTTTTTTTTTCAAACACTGCAGAAGAGCAAAATTCATGAAAACTTGGGTGAAACCACTCTGTTGTCACAACTTCATAATGACCTTACTAACAAGCTGGATATCAGCACCAACAGCATTTCTTCTCTTACGTAAGTGATCTAACTTGTTTTCCATTCTTTCTGAGAGCTTTTATTCCTGAGCTTGATGCGTTTATTTATTCCCCAGCTTAATTGTCTATATCTTGTATAAAACTTTGTTTCTTGGAGAAGAAATATTTGTTGAGCTAGAGGGGTATTTTGCTGAGTTTTCTAGCTCACATTTCCTATTCTGGGTGCAAAGGGCTCAGCTGTGCACAATCCAGAAGGCACAGTGAAGTTAAATGCCTGCAGCTTTGCAGATGAGATGTGCACCTGCTGAACACCTTGTTTAGCACTTTGTTTCCTTCTCCCTGTACAGGAAACAGTACTTCAGTAGAGTTTGAGGGAAAATTGACCTGCGTGCATGCTGACTGCAAGCTGCTTTTGGACTCTCCTTTACTGGACTTTCATGGTCCTGACTCACGCTGCTTCTAATGCTCCCGCTGGCCCAAAGCAGGGCTTTCTCACAGCCTGTTCCTTACTTCATTCTTACTCATCTCCACGATGTGCGGGGAAGAAGTGGGGCTCATGGCTAGGAAGCCTCAGCAGGCGTCATATGAACACTGGGACCGTGTGGTCTAACGGGGAGGGGCGGGCTGGCAGCAGTTCCATGGGCTACTGCCGTCCCTGGACGTTTGGTAAGGGGGCAGGCACCACCCTCTGGTGGCAAAAGCCTCAGCTTTTACCTCCTCCCATACTACCCTGCTTCATGCAGACATTCACAGGAAATCACCATCTACACTTTGGGAATCCCACAGGAGCAGTTTGCCCCACCTGAGACATGCAGACCAGTTATTCCAGTTTGCATCCATTGGATGTCTGCTCCTGCCTCACCTTCTGCAAAGCTGTCCATAGATCTACCCTGCCTCTGGGGTTCCCAGAGATTTGCTCCCTTTCCTATTTGCTGCCTCAATTATAAATGGCAGTGAGCTCCTGGCTGCTGCAATGCCACAGGACCAGCCCATTACCTGTTGCAATGAGAAGAAATACGAGTTGTTGGAGGAAGGGAAAAAAAAGTCACGTGGAAGCAGGAGGTAACAAGCAAAGGGGCTACGGCGAATGCCGCGTACTTAGAAAGATGAGGCACACATTGCTGTTTATCACTGCAGGTTATGGCTGGAATGGTTTACAATACCTAATCCGGTGTGGAAATGGAGCTCTTCCTGCTCCCTGATTTTATGCCCAAATAGCACTCTGCACCATTTTCCTGGCTGAGCTGACCTCTGGGCAAGGCACCGCGTGAGCTGAGCTGTGTCGCAGGGAGCCCAGGCACAGCAGTGTGACACACCAGCTGCTCTCTGCTTGGCTCAGCTCTGTGTGCAGTAAGGTCTGGGGAGGGCTGAGCCTGCCCCGAGTTACACCGAGATCACAGACTAGAGGCTCCCAGCCCAACGCAATGAGTTTATCTGCGGGTCCATCGCGTGCTCAGCAGCTCTGCCTTGCAGCGGGTAACCACAGCGGCAGCGTCCCTCTGCCTTACAGAGTGTGGGCAGCCGGCAGGGAGAGAGAGCTTCCCCGCCGAGAGCCCGGCTCGGCACAGCTCACCCAGCGCGGCTCCCCGGCACATTCTCCGCTCCTCTTTCTCCGCTGCCCCCTGTAAGCCGTAAGCAGGGCCCATCCAGCCTGCGGTCTCGTCTGCCGGCTCTGCCAGCAGCACACTCACCAGGATGCTCCCCAGCGGCTGCAGGCGCAGCCCGGTGTCTCGGCGGGCTCCCGGTGCTGCCAGAGCCGGGGGCACATCCCCATCGCCGTGCCAGCTGCACACCGTGCCCGAGCCAGGACACAGCACGGGGCAAAGAGCACCGGCACTGGCTTCCAGGCTCTTGGAAAAATGATCCACGAGTCATTCAAGCATGGGTATCAAATTCATCAGCTAGGCTCTTCCACACAGGAGCAAATACTCTGCAAGTCCAGAGGGTTTATTCAAGACGTGAGTGTTAGTCTGAACTCCCTACAGAGAGGGTCAGAAATCCAGCACTGGGACTAGAGCGCTGCAGAGTTTAAGCCATCATTTCTAACCACCCCAAATGGGAGGTTTTTGCACGTCCCCAAAAGATCTAAATTGCAGATAAGATCAAGATCAAACAGAAAAATATTTTGAATTTGAATAAGTTAATCCACCTATTTCCACCCAAGAAAAAACTGAAACAGACTCCACCTAACACGGTCTTTGAAAGCAAGCGGTATTTAAGCAGCATCCAGTAAATGATATTAAACTTTAATTAAAAGCATATTGAAAGTATGAATTGAAAATATTCTCTTTAGTCTTGTGGGTTTTCAGGAATTTCCCTCCCTTTTTAAAAAGAAACTAATAATTTAATCTCAATATATTAAACTGACCTACATAAAATATTCCATGTAAAATATTATTTCTGCCATAAAACACATAATCTGTCACTGGTTTAATTCCATTAGAAAGCATACATTAAGGTCTATGTATTATGATCATTAGGATAATAAAAGTAATACAATATCACTTTTATTATGCTTGAATTTAAAACATTTTTCATATGAGCACAAAGAATAATTAAGGGGATGGAAGAAAGGTGTTTTTTTTAAATTTATAATGAAATAAAATCACAGGCGAGAGCAAAGAGACTAGTTTTTAATATGGAAAAAACAGAAGCTATGCTTTTTGTGCCCACTGTGTAGCCTTAGAGCTTTTTGTTCTCTTTAAATTTCCTTATCTTTATAACTCTGATTTTGGTAATTTAGTATAGCCAGTATAAGCATAGATTCTCTACCCCTTACAACTCCTCTTCTGTGTGTCATGGAGGTTTTGGAGAGAAAACATTTCTGCTTGTACAAAATAAGTTCCCAGACATTTTCATTATATAGAAAAGTTTGGCAGAAAAAAAAAAAGGACTTTCAGCTCTGAATTACAGTTCCCAAAATATATTTGTTTTTAAACTCAAGCTCTTCTCCAGATTTTTGAAGCTTGATTTGTAATTTATTAAAATTTGGGAATATAAATGGGATTAAGACCAGGAAATAAAAATAAATCTATTATAAGCCACCCAATATATCAGATTTTTTTGGCAGAACCCTAGAAGTCCCAGGGCCCACACGCAGCTCAAGAGTTTTAGCAGTCTGAAAAGCAGACAAAAGATTATTTCTGTAAAGATACCAAAATGCCTTGTTTTGGAATATAAGGACAATGCTTCATGCTTAAAAGCAAACATGTTTCTAGCATTCATTTTACTGGACAAGAAATGAAAGTACAGACCCCAAAACCTCAAGAAAATAAAATTATTTCTCCACAAAACGTGGAAGGGAGGAGCTGGGACATACAATGTTGGATACCATAACGGTAGAAAAACTCAGTGCATTTAAGACACTGAAATTCTACTTGGGTTTCAGCCAGACAATGCTCCCTCCCAGTTCCCTGCTATGGTGGGGAATGCCAATGAGAAGATGATGCTGTGTGCAAAGCAGCTGTGCTCCCACCAGGTGCCCCACGTACTGTCACCCCGCCAAAGAGCGGTGACCTCGTGTTGTGCCTGCAGCACGTGCAGGAGGCAGGAGTTGAGCAGCACACAGGTTTAGAATGCAGGAGTCATATCTGCCTTTAAAGCCTTCTCATGGTCCAGCACCTCACGCAGCCACATATCAGTTACATCGTTTGGAGCTATTGAAAAGGCTTTGGTGGAAATATCCTTCACTGAAAAAACATTTGAGTGTACATTTTTAACAATTTCCTATAATAACCAAGCAACATTAAAACTAAACACGACCTCTCCTTTTTCTCATTTTTAAATAAAAGTTGATTCTGTTTTCTTGCTAAAGTATGTGGGAATTAATTTTTTCTTCAAAGCTACTCCATTCTGAGGGCCTGCACACTCTGAGCATCAGGCAGCATGGCTCAGTGGCTTTATGGAGAAAGAAAGAAAGAAAGGTGTCCTTTTCATGAACAGGGAATTTGGTGTAGAATTCTCTGGAAAGGTTTGTTTCCAGCCTACAAAATTTGCTTGCAAGAGGAAAAGACTCTTCTCTGCCAGCAATAAATCACATTCTGAAGATTGGAACTCCAGGCAGGATTGGGATTCATGGGAAAAGGGGTGTTGGGCCATGCCATATCCTCACTTATTAGTGTGTTTTATTAGCTTTAGTGCATCTGTAATCTTTTTCTTGATTTATAGCAGCTTCTCTTGTATAGAGCTCTCTGGCTTGCAATGACAAAACCATGGAATGGAAACAGTGCTAAGGCAACATAAAATTTTGGAATTGTATTTTCTCTTCTGGTCAAAAACTGGCAGAGTGTGGCCACATTTCTAGGATGCCCTCATTAACTTGACTGATAACATTTCACTTCTGCAGGAAGCCTCAGATTCTATCCTAAGATTTATTAGAATCAACTATCCCCTTGGAAAAAGGCAGAAATGGCATTCTGCTCAATGTCCTAACAGGCTAAAATATTTCCATTCCAGATTTTTGGAGAGCAAAGGTACATGCTTCTGGAAACCCAGAGGAGGAAATAGGTGAGTTCATGGTGGGATTTTCACTTCCAGACAGGAAGTTAGAGACAAAATAACAAAACTGAATGTCCTTAGAAGACTCTGTATACTTTCTAGGTGTAGAAGATAAACATTGTCAGTTTGTAGCTGCCTAGTGCTGCAGAGTCCTGCCATGTGACTGACACTTTAAATTACATGTATGAGGACAGAGCGTGGGACTCAGATCCTGAACACAGGCACCCCCCTGCCTGACATACAACCCTTATGTACACACAGTGATGCCAAATCACAGCACATAGTTTACACTTTCAAATTCTCCTTCCTCCCAGCAAAGGCTTACAGAGGCAGAACAGCTGGGCAAGGCAGGAGGCGAGGGACAGGGAGGTGGATATGTGCATGTGCATATCTGGAAGCAGCAGTAACAGTTTGGAAGGATGCAGACTGGCAAAGGAGTGTGGATGGGGGATTTTGCTTTTGGGGTATAAGTAAAGCCCTGGCTCTAAAACTCAGCTGAGACCTGCACACACCAAAAGCTGAAGTTGTTAATTATCATAAAACTCGAGCCCCTTAGCCACAGGTTCACATGGCTTCATTGTACGCAGGGATTTTAAAGAATAGACTCAGACTCTTATCAGCCACTTACTCTGGCTCAGCATTTTTTTTTAGGGATGTGTTACGTCTGAAACTCCAAGAATGTATTTATTATTGTGTACTCACAATATTTATTAATGTATACTCACTGAGTTGTTTTCAATATTTGCAGATTACACATATCTTATTATAGGAGTTACTCTGGGAGCAGTTCTAGCAATTGGTTTTGTAGCAGTAATAATCTGCATGATCAAAGGCAAAATGACTGACAGTGACTTTGGAGGTAAGGAAAAAATACTCCTAATTCCTTTTCCATAGATCTAGCTCTCCTCATCTTCTGATACAGCAGATCTGAGTGTCAGTGTTAGCAATTTTGTATGTACAACAGCTCTGGTTTTCCTGTGAAAAACTATTTTAAGAGTGTCTGAATTGCTGGACTGCCTAGAACTGCAGATTCACATTTCACTACAACCATGTCTACTCTTTAGCCTCAAACTTGTTTCTCATGATACCTGAGGGATATGCTACAACCAAACTCAAACCAGACAAAGTATTAGCTAAGACACAGCTCTGAGAAAATTGCCATGAGATATTCCAGCTGGAAAAATCAAGAAGGGCTTTAGGAAAGTTGCATGACACAACTAATATCAAAGAGTTTTGCCTCAGAAAGGATGGCTGGATCTTTACCAGCTGTAACTATGGTTACAGCCTGGTTGCCTCCTCACAAATTCTGTGGAGGCCTATCACCACTCTGTTCCTTGTTTCTCAACTAACCACATTTTCCTCTTCTCACTTTAGAGTCAGATGGCAAAATGGATAGAAGGTAAGAGTCATTGTGTTTTCTGTTATGCACAACTTTCAATTTCTCTCTCTCACTATGCATGGTGCTTCCCCACGTTGGAATGATTGCATATAACACACATGGCAAGCCTCTAGAGGACTGGGATATCTAGTGAATCTGCATGGGAGAAGGAATTCTCTTCTAACAGCTTTTCAACATTTCAGAAATCCACAAGAAAACCCAGCAGACTGAGATTCTTTTTAAAATGAAAATCCTTCAAACACTTGTGATGAAGCTTCTTTTTTTGTTTGTTTGTTTGTACTATGCATAATAACAGCAAACTCTGGGTAAATGGCTTCTTCTAAGGTTACTGTGTCTGCATCTGAGTTCTGAAAACCCCCTTCACTCTGGGCTCTTACAAGTCAGGGTCATGCAGTGATCATTCCTGCTGGGAGGGATGCCTCTTTGATCTCCACCTTCCTCCCCCTTACCCAGACACAGTAAGGCCATTTCAGGGTTTGAGCACCTGACCAGTTCACCAGCAGGAGAGCAGTGCCAGCTTTCTTAGGCAATGGCCACTCTGCATCTCCCCCAAGGACAGGCAGTGGGGAAGGGATGTACAGGAGCAGAGATTCTGGGCTGCAGGTTGTCTGTTGGCTCATGGTAACCTACAGATGTGGACACTTTTTTGTGTCCCTCTGAGACATTTTATAAGTGACTAAAAAACCCCAAACATCAATTAACGAGCATTCTCATCAAGGGAAGACAACAGCTACACTCTATGATCTCAGAAATGGCCTTTGGCCTCTCTGAGAGAGCTGGATAGAAGAATGCCCCCACCACAGCCATTCCTCATAAAGAGAGCACAGCATATGTAAACACTGAATTAAAGACCAAAGCAAGGACACTCTTTGCAGCAGCAGCTTCAATGTTTTGTGTGCCTGACAGAGAAGGGCTCCAGTCCTGAAGCACGTGTTCTTTTCCCAGGGAGACTCTCCTTCAGTGTACCTGGCACAAAATGTTTCCTTTTTTAGTAACACACCATTCTCTGACAAGACTCTGAAAATTTCTGTGCGTTAACCTGAAACAGATTAGGAGCATGATAAGGTCAGAAGAATAAACACAGAATACCTGGTAAACTTTATGATGCTTTCAGGACAGTGTAGACAGAGCAATGAATGAGAAAGTCATGAGAAAGAACTAAGCCAGAACAGAAAAGCCAGAGACCAGAGTCAAGAGAAAAGAGAATAAAGGGATGAGAGGGACAAAGACAAGAAGAAACACAGAAGGCAGGGGTAGATTTACTGCCTGGGTGAAATGCAGACAGGATGATCTATGAACTGTTCCACACTGGACTTCTCTATCTCTCTTTGCTGTTTATTATGTGTCATATTTTCCTTCAGAGACAGTCTGAACATTTATTACATCATCCTCTGATCTTTCTAGGGGAAGTGGCTGACTTTGTGATGGCAGCAAAATTTAACATCTTTAATGGTGACCTTACATTGACCTCTTTGATGTTTCCTTATCCCAGTCTGCAGGCATTTGCTAAAAGGTAGAGTGAAATTTCCAGTTTCATGACAAAATTCTGGTCTTAAGGCTGGAAGTGTGACACAATACAGAAACATTTTGCCTTAGGGCCACTGACACTGACCAGTGAGAGAAACTCTAATTCCACAATATTTTGGAGCAAAACTATTTATGTTAAAGATGACATTTCTATGGCTAAGTAGAAAAAAAACTTAGAAATCCACTGTCATTTCTTAATCAGTGTACATCTCAATTCTGCTGTGGTAATCAGTAATTTACTAGCAAATCTTTGTTCTCATTCACTTCAAGGCATCTGTGTATTGCTCTCTGGTAGGTCACTTAGGGATTCTATAATGCTGGTAATAATCTACAGAAACAGAATAGCCTTGTACTGGTTTTGAGGAAACCTCTAGCAGTAAAAATACAAACAGAGCCATTTAAACATTTAAAAATGCCCCTAATAAACTAATACTTAGTAGGATTTATTTAGGTCACCAGAGACACATATGATAATTAGGTCTAAGTTGATTTTACCTACTTGCTTCAGTTCCCTAGGGAATTCTAATTCATGGGATTTTTAGACCAGTGGCTAGTTCTAGAAAACCCTTTGATAAAGTGAAGTCCATTATCTGAAATCACCTAATTTATTCCAACCAACCATATAGCCATCCTGAATCCCTCAGGGAAAGGCAACCTGAAACCTTCAGTGTTAAGAGACACCATCCCTTTAGGACTGGAGAGGAGAACTGGCAAATCTTCCACAAACAGCTCCATTTTTTGCTTGACCAGGGATGATAATTAATGCTTGTTCAGGAAAAAAATACTTAATCCAACTGATAGAACACTCAACCAAATTCACCTTCAGCCAATTTCTGTTTTAAATTTTACATCATTATTCCTACAAATGCCACCAGCCACTCAATATTTCCCTAGCTGGGAAATACTCCGAGTGGGCATCAGCCAGCCCTGCACTTCCATAGCCAATGGAGCTGCTCAGCCTTGTACCAGCTGGAGGTCTTGCTGCAGATAATCATCCTCTGTGTCAGAACCCCAGTTAGCCGGTACTGAACTTAACTGACCCCTTCCAAGAACAGATTTTCACTAAAATCAGGAAGTATTCAGATGGGTCCCCCTTGATAATTTCGAAAATACTTAAAACACAAGTGTTTTGATACCCACATGACACTGACAGCTCATTGTGAAATAATTAACAGAATTTACCACTTTATTTAGTCAGGTACATAACATTAAGATTTAAACAATCATTTCACAATGGGTTGCCCTTAAATTCAATGGGATATTTACTAACACTCGAGAAGAAAAAGGCTTGAGGCAAGATTCTGTCAGCCAACAAAACAGCAATTTATATGTCAACTGACAATTATTTAACGTCCTCTTTTTTAATTAATAGCTCATGTCAGTATCAAATGCCATCTTGGTGTAAGCTTGGTAAATTATAATGCCTAAAAATTTCATGCAAGTTTAATGTATTCATAAAAATGTCTGGGCACATTTAATGCTGGCAATATTTTGAGTTAACTACAGTGCATGTCAGCCAGATTTATTTTGACAGGAGACAAAGAAAGAGACATACAGAGACAAGGAGAAGGGTGGAGAGACAGAGAATGTTTACTAAAAAGGAAAAGGTACATATTTTAAACCTGCCACAAATGAATCTGTTGTCAACACATCCTGGGCAACAGCACACCCAAAATTCCCCATGCCATTCACTGGGTTCTACAGGACTCTGTGTAAATCATTCAGTAGAAAATCAGGTTCTCAATGCAATACACAAGTTCTTCTGATGTTTTATGGAAGAGAGGAGGAGTGTGGGAGGCGCTTGCCAAGCGTATTGGTGATTTTCTTTTCCTTTACAAAGCCTCATCTAAATATTCTCTTATATTTTCCCTCCTGACTTTTAAAGGATCAACTGCTCTCTCCTTTGCTAGACTGTGCTTGAGAAACACAGGATACTTTTGAGAATTGTAGCATTCTTTAGGTGAATGGAGCAGGTCTTGGAATGTAACTGCACTTTGAAAATCTCTAATGTGTTCTAAAAATCACTAAAAACAGTGCCACACATTGCATAGGAGGTGAAATCATCCACTTTGAAAATATAAACATCACAGATTGATGGCATGGAAAAGACTAGGTTTGGGCAATCGTGTGCAGGTTTCAATGTTGAGCTGCAGTTTCTTCCAACTGCCGGAACTGTGGCAGCCTAAACATCTGAACCAGGAGTCTTTTTCCTAGCATTTTGTCATGTTCAGGTCTGTAGCCTGACAGGCAGGGACAGTGAACAAGATCTGATCTAAAAATATCATATCCTTCAAACAGGTTTAAAGTCAGATAGAAAGACAAACATCTTGTTTTGGAGATGAGAAGAGTTCTTTCTGATCCAAACTTGGTTTACAACGCTGTGAATTGCAGAATGCATCGTTTAACAAACAGGAAGCCAAAAACATAGACATGAGTCTCATCACCTGCAAATGAGAGACACAGTCTGTCCAGTCACTGGAGTCTGAGCTCACAAATAAACTTAACTGAAGATCTAGTTTTGATGCTAGAGTGGGTGCTTGAAAAAGCCACATGTGGGAGTCCTTTGGAAAATGGTCCCAAAATTTACAAACCAAAATCCCTAAGTAAATACAAATTGAGAAAAAAAATATTTTAGCCTTGTCTGAGAGTGTCACTGGAAGAGTGGTGCACAAGGGAAAAGGGTCAATATGGAGAGCACAGGTTTCCCAGGTTGCTGGGCACTGAAATGCATTGCAGACCCTCAGATACTGTGCCAGCTATTCACAGGTAACTCTAAGTTCAGCCCACAGCCCAGCAGCAAGTTGCCTGCATCTATCCTTACTCTCCTAAAACAAGCCTATTTTTTCTTTTACTGTCCCAGGAATATTTTAAACCATGCAGTCAGTTTGATCTTCTTGGATCTGTAGCAGACCAGTCATGTAGATTCAGCAGAATCTTTGACACCTCTGTGTGAATGGATTCTCTTAACATCCCTCAGTGATGCCCTAAGCTGTTCTTTCACTTGCCACTCTTGGTTTCCCAAGCAGACCTTCACAAGGTCTTTCATTCTGACAAGTAGGATATTCTACATACAGTTCAATCATCACATCAACAAAGTTTTCAGAAATTGTCAGTGGTTTACATAGAAGGCAAAACAGAGTGAACAACGACACTTAACCTCTCTAATGATCCAAATAAGCTTTGCAAAATCAGTCACAAATTATTCCTGTGAGGTCTGTTTTGGCTACAGATCCTCTCTTCACATTGCCACCGTGGCCTAAAACCAGTAGTGAAGAACTGTCATGAGAATGGGAGTGGAAGACAGCTTGGAGGGCTCCAGTCCTCTTAGGCAGAAGTGCATTTGCACTTCACTGAGTAGATACCACCTGCACAAGATGAGTGTGGCCCTGTTGAAACACCAGAACAGGTCCAATTCCTTGCTCAGCACTGTAGGGAGTAGTGGGTGGTTGACAGGCTGAAGGCTGTATTCACTGCTTTAGGTTTCCTCAGCATGCATCCTGGGAATTGAGTTCAATGGAAAATATTTAAAGCTTCACAAATGCCATAAGAATGCATGCTATTGCAAATAAATTTAAGGACGAGTAGATATGATCTAAACAACTCCATGAGTGTGCAAATCTTAAAAAATGGGCAAATAATCTCAGCAGAAATGGCTGTCTCAACTCCTTGTAATATACATTTGCATAAACAAAATGTCAATATCCATTCTGTGTTGAGGCAATAGTCACCAGTGACTTGAGTAATAAACTGTTTTTTCTTTCTACTTCTGGCACTGCCCTGTCTAGTTGAACTTGTTCTTCTGAACAACCTTGGACAAGTCCCTGGCTCAGGTTACCCTTTCCATAAAATGAAATTAATCTTTTTATCACACACTTCAAAATCAAGGACATTAAGCTTTGCACTATGCTGGGGACAGCAGGCTTTAAAAAGCAGCAGTAAGACACTCTGTAGGCTCTCAGCTCCCTCAGCATCATTCCTGGATTGAGGGAATACAGACACAGCCCCTGAAAGACAGTTTGTGTGTATATATATATATATATACAAATACACACACCCACACACACTACACACACACGTATGGCACAAACTTCTAGGATGAGATTAATTCATTAAACCCATTTCAATGATACAGCATACCTCACTGATACCAGCTATGAGCCTGATGGGCAGAGCCACACTTCTGGCTATTTTTTGCTCCTCTGGCCACCCTCCACATTCCCTGGGAGGGCACCTGGCCCAGGGCGCCTGTTCTCCTCTTGGATCTGGGGACTGCCTTTGTGGTTGACCTTTTCACAGCTGCCAAACAGGGAAGAATCCCTACTCCTTCCTACCCCTCTGCACAACTGTTTGGGGCTAGTCTTGAATAGCTCTAAATAATTTGATTGTAAGAGTTGGTGCCAAACCTGCTGAGTCAGGAGAATGCTTTCCTGGTAATATTCAGACACCTGTCAGAGGCAATTCCTTCCACAGCCATCGTGGTCACTGCTGGCAAACTTGCTAGTGCAAATGATTCCAGCACTGAACGAGTAATTCTACCCTTCCCTAGAGCTGCTGCAAGTCTGGATACAAAAAAAAAAAGGCGAAATGTTTCTGGAAGAGTACCCTCTTCACCCCTGTCAGCAGGCACCCAGGGTAACTCAAATATTAGATGCCACCGAGCAAAGAGCTTCCTGCTCCCTGGCAGCACCAGTCTGCCAAACAAACTGAGTAGCTCTGTGTTGCCTAGGGCTTGTCAAAGAAGTGACAACATGGGATTAGCTAGGAATGAAAACTGCTATGATAGCTAAAGGACAGCTTAAAACCAACACAAACCAAGGCCTCTTGACGCAAGAGACTCAAGAGTGCCACAGGTGTTAGTCAGACAAGAACAGCATCAAATTAGAGCTCCTGCATATTCCAACTCACAGGTTTTCGTGTATCACATTTAATTTCTGCACACAAGTTCACACCAGACTTATGAAAAAAGAATCACTGATTTCAGATCCTAGGAACTTTTGTCAGTGCCATTTGAGAAAATAAGATTATTTACAGATCCTTTTTCAAGATCATGTGTACAGTCTATCACATCATTTTATTTCAGTTCCCTGATCTCTTACTGTCCAAGAGTTCTGCCTTGAACAACCTGTACTAAGTATCAGCACAGCTGTTTGTTTTTCTCCTGATTGTTGCATATAATCATCCACTCTCCATATTCCATGTGTACTTTACAGCCTGGTGTCAGAGAACAAATAGCAAGCTGAAAGAAATCAATGAGTACCACAAAGTGATGCTGACTTCTGCTGCAAATGCTTGGGGATCTGTGGTGTACTTCTCAGCAGTTCACAGAAGTTTATGGGCTTAAAGGCTTTCCATATGGATTTAAATGGGGTTTAAAGACACTTTGCAGAGGCTCACAGAGTCAATGGAAAACTTGCATTGTCTTCTAAAGGAAAAACACAGAAAAACACTGCCTAAAAAGTAATTAGATTTTTGTGTGTGTTTCTGTGTGTGCATTAAAACAGCACCTGGCTGACTCCCAGGTCTTATTTACTACACAGAGATTGAAATGCTTGTGCTGGCACAGGAGAGGTGGAAGCTGGGGATAAGAAGAATAACTAACCCTGTAGGCAGAAATGGACATTTTAAAGTTTGTGAATGAATTTCCATGACTCCCTGGAGGAGAGCAAAGCATGGGAGCAAAGGATGTCTCATGTCTAGAGAAAGGCCTGCTTCACTTCCCCCCTTCCCAGCACAGCTGTATTCTGCTCAGGCAGTCACCCTTCTCTACTGTCTCAGGGAACTGGCCCTGCCAAAAATCAATGTGGTAGAACACAAAAATAATCTTCAGAGGTATCAGGCTGTTCAAGGATGTCTGGCACAAGGGAAGTGCTAAAATATTATAACAGGTGCCAGGGAAGGCTGGACTGTCCTGTCTTGCAGGAATAGGCATTGTCAAAAATGGGAAGATTGCCTGAGAGCACCAGCAAGACAGCCACTATCTTGGGGTAACTTACTGATTGCATTGGACTATATGGAGAAGAGCATTGGCCTCCCAACCAATCTCTTCTCTTTTTATATGCAGAGAATTGAGTTAGGATTAGACCACTTAGGCAATCACTTAGGAACTGCCCTTCCTAGCAGTTCCCTGCCAGCTTCTTCTCCTGTGACACAGGCAGGAGAACCTTATCCAACTGCTGATTCACCTCAGTTAGCCCATATCACTTTGCACTGGCCTGTTCTGTATTAATCTGTTAGAAGTGGGAAAAATACTGTATTTTTAAAATTGGCTACAGATCCAGACAAATTTGTGTAGCACTTCACAGGCTAAAGTCTGTTATTTTTTGTGAAGAAATTTTTGACAAGTTCATAAGCACGGCCTATATCATGTCCCTGGTTATGTTTTGAAATGCCTCTCCTTTCTGGGAAAGAGCTGCCAGAGACTGTAACAAGCTGAAAAATATTATTGCATAACTGTTACCTCTTGGGTAATGTCAGAGCTGTGTCACTAAAAGAAATTCCTTGTGTGTGCTAAGTGCCAGACTAGTACAGGCTAAGGAGGGCTCAGACAAGCCCCAGGTACCTCCAGTGTGGTCACCAGGCAAGCAGGCAGATAGAGACGAGCCTTAGTGTCTGCTGGAATGCAAGGACATTCTCTAGCTGCCCTGGAAGCTCCCAAGGGCTGGGCAAAGCAGGCAGAATGGGAACTTAGCTGTGACTGTGCTGCAGGACAGTGCAGGCACTGCTCCCTTACAGAGCTGAGCTGACTCACCCCAGCCCCAAACCAGAGAAAGAAATAAGGGAGGAAAAGCAGTAGAACAGAAAAATGTCCCTGATTTCAGCCTATCTATGTCTCACCATATGGTCTCCCATGGACTGTGTGCCCAGGTCAGACTGGAAGGATGAGAATCAGAATCTTACAGACACTAACAGGGCACTGAATTCCATGTGAACAGAAAATTCTGGCAGAGCATTCTAAAAGACACAAGTGACAAAATTTCTCTCAGAGAAGGAAAAAAGGCTGAGGCAAATTATGTGAAGCATGGATTGTCCCTGCCCACCAAATCTCCTGTGACATTTTTCTTTAGCAAAGACACCAGAAAATGCTGAAGTAGTATTGTAGGAATGGGACTACGATGAAGTTCATTTCCCTGTGGAGTCGTGAGATTTAATATAAACAAGTGGAGGGCTGCAAGACAAGATCGTGTTCCCAAGCATTGACACTAGATGGAGCAAAACTGAATAAAAGATTTAGAGCAGTGAAGAAAAGATAAAGTTCCCGCTTTTCTGCAACTCCAATGTGCTACTCATTTGAATTCTCACCTTTGATTATGGCTCTGAAAGTCACAATTAATAGTTCACTCTTTACACTTTGCAGGTCAAACACGGGATCAAGCCAAAACAGGTATGTTCTGGGGGAAGGGGGTGCTGCTGGCACAGGGAGGGGGAGTGACAGTACTGGGCAGACCCAAAGTTGCAGAGGCACATCCACCTAGGGAAAGGTCACACAGCACTAAAGGCTGTGGGGTAACCCTGAGTTCCTACTGACAGCCCAGATCTGCTGGGCACTCTGCATGGGCTAGGGGAGGTAATTTAACTGTGCTGTCCCACAGCTTCCCAGTGCTTTACCTGGAGCTCCCTGGCATAGGGCCAGGCACACTGCAAGGCTGGCTGCCCTGTGCAGCTGCCCCACAGCAGCAGGCACTCCAGGTAATAAACTCCTGGGAAGATGCATCCAACAAAACCGATCCAGGAGCTGCTCAGCTGCTCCCCACTCTGTGGCAAGGCAAGAGTGGGAAGCACCCCAAATGACAATAGTCCAGTGTCTGCAATACAGGGTGCCCTGGGATGCTACCTGAAAATGCATGGCTTGCTGCTAGTGGATTCCTACCTTGCAGTGACAAGGGCATCTGGAAGTCACCACAACAGCCACAAGCATGCATTTGTTCTGTTAATTCACTTAGGAAAAACAGATGCCTCCAAAGAAACATCTAGTAAAAGAAAAGTTAAGTGAAAGGAACTTCATGAATGTAACTCCAGCATCTCCACTAATAATTTTCTAGAATTCCTGTGATTTTTATCTGAGTATCTCCCAGCTCACCTTTTACAATGATGTTTTACCTGGGATAATCCAGGTAAAACTAAAGCCAGAGAGTTATTGTTAACCTGTGATTTTTCTTTCTTCTCACAGATGACAGCAATGCAATAAGAAACCAAAGTACTAGAGATCAATAACCCTTTTGCAATCAACAGTTACCTGGTCTGAGGATCAATAGAAGTCTCTTGTGCACAGGCAGGAATCTTACCAATACCAATCCTTTTCTCTGTTCTTTAGTTGAAAGGCTGATTGATTGTTTACAGGAAGAGCTTATAGTGCAGCTAACTTCAATAACCTGCACCCAAAAGGCCTGCAATCCCCCTCAGCATGTCTGTGAAGGAGATGTGTGAGGAAAATAAAATAGATGAGCTCTGTTCACTAATAGATCCTCTTTATTCTGTGATAAGTATATGATTGATTTCTACAGTCAGCTAAATACCAGGTAATCAGAAAGGTGGCAATATAATTCAGCAGCAGAATTCATGGTCACACCCATATTTCAAGACAAGTAAATAATTATTTCAGCAACTTGGAAAATCATTCATTTGAGGTTAGAACAAAACAAGGCTTCTCATTTCAGGAAATACATGTTTTGTGTTAGTAAGAAAACATTTCATTAATTTAAAGTTTTATCTTTTTTAGATCTAAAACTGATGTCTTTTGTAGGTGCTAGTGATTATTTCAACCATTTAAAATTAATTGTGGCCATTTAAAATTAAAAATTCCTTTTTGAAATAATGTTTTTTATCTTCTGTTGACACTTCATGTCAGCACTGTACAAACAATCTAATCTGTTATTTGCAGAATTTCCCTATCCCTATTTCTTTAGTATAAAACAATGCACTAAGTTCAATCAGAATTTGTGAATAATTTCAGTTTCCCAGCACCTTCATTCTTGTTCTAGCCTTATATGTTCTGGTGGACTTGATTACCTCAAAATTGCTTTGCCTGGCTCCAATTATAAGCTTCTTACAGTGGGAGTGAGGAAAAGAAAAATTAGAGCTTTGTTTCAGAACATTTAGAGTAGTTTAAATAATTTAAAATAATTTAAACCCAAGTTATTCTGTAATAAATAAAAAAAAAACTTTCCAAGTTTTAACAAAGTTTTGAGTCAGTGGCTTTGGTCTCAGTTCAGAAAATAATGCTGTAGATTCTATTCTGTTTAACCCTCCTCTTTCAAGAATACTGTATATAACATATTGTCATCACAAGGTGCAAGAACATAGGGAGATTTTTTATTTCAACCCAGGCTTTTCTTTCACCTTGTGAAGACAGGGCAGCCAGTGTCAGCTGTGAGAGCTTTGGGAACTCTTGGCCAGCATTCTCTGCTATTCCTACAGCTTCTCTCAGGAAACCCAGCAGAACTTCAAGGCTTGGGGGCCTCAGGCAGATGGCATACCCAACTGAATTAAGTAATATCCCAGTATTTCACAGGCAGAGCTTTATGTTGTAGCATTACAGCATGACTCCAAACATGATGTTACATTATTTTATGGCAGCTTACCATTATCCAGATCCAAAGACCACAACCTGTAAATAAATAGGGTCTTCATAACCTTTTAGCTCAAGCCAATGTCTATAGACATATAGGCTTTTTTAAATCTCTCACCATACATTCTTAAAGTTCACTTTTATACCTGTTTCTGCTCTCAGGGTTGCAGATCATAATAAAAATAATAAATAAAGTTCTTTCCAGCTGTCCACTAATATAAGAGATTTAATCCAACTTAAAAAAAAAAAAAAAGAAGCAATTGTAAGACTGAAGTCCAACCTAGAAATTCTGAGTGTTATTAAGAAATATCACTCAGAAAAGTCATGGAGACCAGGGCCTCCTATTTAGTAATCAACTTTCAGATCAGGCAGAGCTGATGTGCTGGCTCAGGGACTTAGAGGAAACATGCTGTTAGAGCATAAGAACAGATATATCAGAATTTTGTTTTTATAAAGAATAAGCTACTGTACTACTTGTAACTACCTAAAGGGATCTCAATATAGGCATTTTTTGACTTTCACAAAGCAGGTCATTTGTCAAATGTGCAAAGGAAACTGGATAGTAATTTTTCCACACATTTTGAACAACAAAATGTAAAATTTATTTTGACAGAAGAATGATATATTGGAATATTTTCCCTGGTTTCCTAGGTGTCTGTTACCCATTTCAGTAACACTGCAGTTCATTAGCAGCATTTGCTAACAGATAAACTAAAGCAGTAATGTGATACTTGTAAGTAATTTTGTGTACATGTGTAAGTGAATAAAGCATCTTGTAAGGTATCTGTTAATTGATTTGCTTCCTGTAGTATCATTTTAATTAAGACTTGGAACAGAAGAGAGAGCATGTGGTCAGGGAGGAAAGCTATCACCTTCCCTTATTTGTGTGAACAAATGTTTCAGTACACATCATTTCAGTACACTATGGGAAATAAAGATGAAAATAAACAAGAAATGCTAAGTTGCAAGCAGTAGAGGAGAAAGGCCTGGAGAATTAAGGCTGGTAATCTTGATCAGGCAAATGTGCTGGGGTGGTGAATAGATTATGATTTCTCAAAGCCTTTTGGTGTGTGCCTTGGCTCCCTGGGAATGGGAGAAGGATGAGCAATACTGAGACAAGACAGCTGGGCACAGGGGACCCTCAGAGCTACTGCTCCTGCTGTCACTGAGAGGTTTGGGCACACTTACACAGGGCTGCAGTCTTTTGCCACCTCAGGCAGTTGCTGTTTTGCCCATTCCTACAAGCAGCTTTACCAGCACCACTTGGAGCATCAGCAGCTCCTAAATTCAGGCCAAACTGCACAGCAGTGCTTGGAAATAATCAGTGAAGGAAAACTAGATGAAAAAGAAACATCTGGGAAGCATTCCATCAAAAGACTGAACAAAAGACACCGTTAGCTCCATGAATTTTTGATCAAGATTCGGCCCAGGCAGTCAACATCCAGCACAACAAGCACCTATCTGCACTTGCCTGCTTGCCTGTCCAGCACAGGTTATGCCTGCCCATGCTAAGCACCCCGTGCTCTGCCTGAACTCATGGGCATTCCCCTGAATGGGGAACAGCGGGAAGATCTTTGCAGTCAGGGTTTGGACACGTGCCCCAGCATGTCATGCTGGACCTCAGTCCCTTCACAGCAGATGCCCAGCAACAAAATGATGCTGGTGAATGGAGTTATTCAGAAGAGCAGACAGTCGTAGGCACAAGAAGTGAGCTAAGAGGTGCAGGCACAGCATGCATTCCTAAAGAGATAACGACACAGCATTGGCTTTAATTACAATGCAAGAGCACAGCAACAGTGAGATCATTCAAGTCAATTCCTTCTGCCAGCTGCATCAGTGCAAATCAAAACTAACTGCAGGAGTCACACAGCTTGGTGCAGCCCTTGCTCACATGATAATAAATCAGGCAAAAATCCACTGGACTCAGTACAGCTGCATGGGTAATAAAAAGATGCCTGTGGGTGGAGTCCTGGAAATCAGACCCCAGTGATATAAATCCACTCTAAAAAGTATGAGGAAGAGGAGAGTTGATTCAGCTCCTCCCAAACAGAAAGGAGGACAAATATCAATGGTCAAAACATTTGCAATATGAATTTTTCTTGGCTTTTCTCACGCCTGTAAATGAAAACTCATATCATTTTAGTCAGGAATATTTTTTCTGTTTCTCACAACTGCACTTAATCACATAAAAAATATTAAAATTTTTTGACTCACCAAGCAAATATGGGAAAACACAAGCAAAGAAAGTACCTAACTAGCAGACCTGATAAAGAAAGGATGTTTATACTATACAAATAGGACCTATAGAGGCTTCAGACTTCTGAAAATTGCTCTCAATACACACAGGGAATATTACAATACTCAGTCTAGGTCTGACAAAGGTCCATCTTCTCTGATAGCCTCCTCACCCCAGCAAACATCTAGATGAAGCCTAAGAGCATTGCAAGCACGTGTCAATGATCTCCTAAAAGACCCTGCTATCCTACAGCAAACTTCTGCTCAGTGTCACTAAGCCAAAAGTGTTGAATTTATTCTTTTCTGGTGTATTTTTCTTCCATTGTCAGAACTGGTTAATTCTATAGATACTATGTAGTTACACATAAAAAAATCACAAAGGCCTTTGTCCTCCCTATCAGTACATCAGTGAATTTGCACAAATTTTCATGCTAACACATCATGAAAATAATTCACACAGTCCTAAGGAGGACTATGTTATGAAGGATTTGGTTATGTTCACTCTTAACCAAGAGGGGAAATGAGACATGGAGCAGCCTAAGTGCTGCAGCAAAGGCCAGTGCAGGATCAGCAGAGCAAAGAATACAGACAAAGTTTTCCAAGCTCAACATGGTGAGCTACCTAGTAGACCATCATTCTTCTCTACTACTACCTCCAACAAAAATGCTGCTTTTGGAATGGTTAGGTGTTAAGTATTTCACCTTATTGAATATATATGGTTTCAATTCTCGTATTTCTGGCTTTAATTCCTAGACAAACCTTGTGCTTTCACTGACAGCTGCACCAAAGGGAGCCTCAGCAAAGTCAGTGACATTACACTGGCCTTGAACACTATGTGAGCTAATAACAAGCCCAAATGCATTGTAAGCAAAGTGGCACAGTGCACACATTCTGTCTTCTGCATCCAGACAAAAGCATGCCCCGTGTTTCCTGCCCCATGCCATAATCCACAGGCTGCTTGCAGGATGCAAGTGGGTTCATTTGCACCCATCACACCACTGCTGATGGGATCTGTCCTGAGTCAGACAATCCACAAGCCTTTCCTTTACAGATCAGATCCTATCCAGCACTATCAGAAATCTTCCTCAGTCAATGGGCAATTAAAATAATTACCTTTAATTGTATTCTTCAATTACTCCACAGTACTGAGGGAGGACTCAGAGGGCTGGGACCAGATGCAAGCATATTCTGTTGTGACTAAAACAACAGAACTTATGCTCTAATGAACATAAACCACTGACTATTCACCTGTTTTGGGAACAACCCCTGTATGTTTTAAATTGCTTCATATTTAAACTCATTAGAGTGACACCAGGAAAGCAACAGAAAGCTGTGCTGAGTGCCCAAGGGCTCCCAAAGGGATGCCTTCAAAGGAGCTGCTGCCTTGAAATGCATGCAAAACACAAAGTAGCTACTCAGAAGAAAAGGCCACTGTGTGCTCCTTCCTGCCAAAGGGATGCAGTGCCCAAACTAGAGCTGGAATGGCTCTCAGGTACCTCAGGAGGTCCTGGTGTGAGGAGATGACTGGCTGTGTGTGGTATGGGACTGTGGACAGTGGTAGGGTCACAGGGACTTGGCTGAGGATGCCTGGGAAATTGCTTTTTCTTATAAGCCAACTGATGATCTAAAGGACAATTAAATATGAGAGAGAACAGCTGATGTTGGGAAGGGGTAAAAAGTGATTGCAGAGGAAAATGCAGAATATGTGAACTTATACTTGTGTCAAATTACTGTTTTAGCAGTCAGAACAACTGGAAAAGCAGAGTGGTGCCAACAGTCATTATTTAATTTGGGAGTTTTGCTCTATCTGATACTCTACTTGAGACACTAAGTCTTCAAGTCATATGGCTGTGGCAACACCCACTATAATTTTAAATATACCTTACTTTTGAGCACATTAATAAATAATGCAGATCTAATTCATAAAATTTTCTAAATAATGTTAATGAGACAATAACTCAAATCTAGTTCCTATTACAGCATGATCTACATGTACAAGATAGTGCAAATGGAAAATTATTCTCAAACTCATGTGATGTAACATTAACATAACCAATAAACTTTTGATTCAGATCCAACACCTGCCAGGCTTTTCAAACAAGATGACGAAGCTGTGACAGGACCTTCTGTGTGACTCATAAATGCCTTCTTACCATGACTAAAGGAAAATTAAAATACATCTCATGTCGTTGATTATTCAGTAGAAACCATTCATTGACCTAAAAGCAGGTGGTTTTTCAGGCATCCTTCTTGGGGAGGTGATGTTATTGATCAGAATTGGGCTGAGGCTTTGAGCACATCAGGGAAAGGAGCAAAGGGTGGCTGTGAGAGCAGCAAGGCTCATCTCCAGCAGCAGCAAAGAGACCATACAAGGATCAGGGGGAATCCAGAAGTGGTACCTAGACCCAAACCAAATAACAGCTGCTAGTTCTCTGCTCCCAAGCCTTCCTACTATTATCTATTATCGTCTCCTGCATAATTTGTCATAATCTCTGACTCGTAAGGCCAATTAATCATGCTTCAGAAAAAATGAGATTTCTCACAAGGAGATTATCTGTCTCTGACAAACAAGAGATAATTCAATTAGCTTCCTTTTCTAAACATTTAGTAACTGGTTTTGGTAAATTAGTCCTTTTTGTAATTTAGCTATAATTTAGGAAGATTTAATATGTCATTAGGCACACCAAATTCTGTGTTAATATAACATTATGGCTGAGATTCTAATTGCCCCAGAGTCAGGAACGTTATACATAAATGGCTTGATTCCCACATGGAAGCAGCTGATAGGAAATACATAGAGTTCCACAGAAATTCTCCTTAAAATCCTTTCTTTTAGTTAAGCACATGCTTAAGGACTCTGGAGAATAGGAGGCTTTCTCTGACTTGGGTAAGAATTCCAAGAATTCAGTGTAAAAGACAAATATTCACATACTTATTTGCAGAATTTCTACACACTACAGAAATGTATGGATTTAACTTGGATTTAACCTTCTTCACAGTTCTCAAAGTTCCTGTTTCCCATCCAGCAATTTCTTGGGAAAATCCCAGTATCTAACAGCAGTACCTGACTGTGGCCTGTTTGAGAATTTCTTCTGTTTCATTCTGGAAACAGGCCTTTTAGTCCTTTTGGACATTGCCAATTGATACTAATGTAATAGCATTAAGGAAGTCAATGCAACGACATACTGAGAGTAAAAATCAGCGTCTTTCGTGCTGGGGGAAAATCAAGAGAAAATCAAAGCAATTGAGTTGTATGGATGTTAAAAGGCGTAAGTGGAAAAGCAGATTTCAAAGCAATGTTAATTGCTCTACCACAGCAGGGTCGGCCAGATTTTGCCTGAGCTGAAAGTGCAGAGTCAGTCAAAGCAGACTGATCCCTACACACTGCTGGCTGCAGCCTGGCCATTCCTGACCGGTCCCTGGAGCAGCTGAACTCAGGGTATTTCCCAGTATACTCAGTAGCAACCTGCCCATGGCAGATCCTGTCAGAGCTCACGTTTGACTGCCAGGATCCATCCCCATACAGGCCACCAACTGCTGGCATTTGTGCTTGGCCAGTTTGTTATCTTACTGTAAGACTTTCATACCTTCTGTCTGTGAGCTCTCACGGGCAGCTCCTCGCAACACTGACTCCTTTTCTTTCTTCTGCACAGCTGGCTGACTTCTTCCTGTCCCTAACACAAACACCTGACCCTTTCTGTCCCTAGCAGCACATACTAACCCCTACTGTCCCTAAGCATGACCATCTGCCCCTTACTCCTCACAGCAGCACAGCCAAATGACTCCGACTCTCCTCTCAACCAGCTAACCCACTCTTTTATAATACCCATCCTTACTGGCCATAGCTGTGCCCTATCAAGGGCAGGCCTGTTCCTACTCTTTGGTAATTAGTACAGCTGCAGCTCCTCAGGGGCGAGATTGCCTTCAGCACTATCTCTATTCTCCTACAATCCATCCTCCCACATTTGACTGTGGATCCACCAAAAAGTGCTATGATTCTTTCAGTGAATTTTGGAGCTCAGGCCAAGGCAGCCTCCTGCCACCATTTGAACAGATTTGCCAATTTCTATCAGAACTTGATAAAAGAGCAGAAGACTCCAAGACATTTACATTCCAGCATGCTCCATGAAGGCAAGCAGCTAAAAAAAGAGGACACAAAACCCCGTTTCAAGTGTTTTCCCAGACTGGGGCCTTCTCTAGGTCTCTCCTTGCAGGTTACCTGATGCCTACTAAGATCCAGGGCCTTACTTGGCAAACCATAACCATTAACCAAACACATAACCAAACCTGTTGGGAAGCCGACTTCATTAGCTCTGTTTCCTTCTCTCCCAAGACAAATCTGCTTACCCTGGAAACACACATCTCTCAGCAGAAGTAGTAGGAAAATGGCCACTACTTACACCAAGGCACTTCTGCCCATCAGACTGGCACATGCCAACTCTGTGGTAAACCACATTGATGAAAACACTAAGGTGGTTATCACAGACCTTTTTCTCACAGCCTTTCTGATTCTCAGCTGGAATGACTGGTACCCATTTACAGCCAAGTTGACCAAGAAAAGCCTCAAAGCAGCACAATCTGATTCTCTATCTGTCTTGAAAACACTCATCACTGTCATGACAAAGGAGCTTATATCTCTGTCAAAATGCCATATGTCGTAACCACTCTGCCATCACACTTTCATTTAGAGGAAAATAAGAATTTTCCTCAATTTTATTTTAGGGTTAAGATACTGCAGGACTCATTAGAAGTCATGTTGTTCACTAGTTTAAAGCCATAAATTAATATTTGAAATAAACTGTATAAAACTGAGGCTTTTTCATGAGTTATTTCATGTGGTAATAAGAGACATGATTCTGCACTCAGCTGTACACTAGCAAAGACTGGGAGTAACTTGATGGAATTCCTGCAGGAAAGAGCAGTACAGACAGGAGGAGACTTCAGCCCATGTAATTTTTAATTTAAAATATTCCTATATTTAACTACAGTTCCAAATGCAATGCTTATTACTATTAAGGGATTTATTAGGCAAGGATTGCTCTGGACAAAGCCCAGCTGACCTCAGTGGGAATTTTGCCCAAGTAAACTTCCCATTGGAGTATGCAATACTATTTGTATGCTCACAATCATAAGCATTAGCAGAGACCAGACCCACATCTGAAAACTGTTTCATTAGCTCTCAAAGGTGACATTACCAACAGAGGTGAAGCTTTAAAAACTATTGGGACAGATTCCCTCTGTGCCTTTTTGGCCTGCATGGTGTCCATTAACACTCTGCAAGCAGCTGAGATGAATTCACAGCCCTGGGCTGCAGGCTGCATTAAGCTCTTTTAATTTTCCTCCTCCACAATGCCATTGCAGGGCATAAAAGTGAGGGGTGGAAAGGTGAATGTCCTGGGGAAAATGTGTTCACAGCATGTGTGCAGCTGTGCCTTTAAAAACTGCTGTATGAGACGTGTAGAAGGAAATGCTCAGTTCGATGGTGCTCCATGCAGAACAATGCTGACACATTCAGATATCACATTTACAGGCTGTCAGGCTCTCAGACTTGGCGTTAGCTCAGGATGAAGTACAGTATCAGGGAGAATCAAACTATTCTGCAGGAATGAATAATGGAGTGGGCAAACTCCCTACTAGTGAAAAAAAACTCTTAGAGAAGACATGCACAGTTTCTGCAGCTACAGTGAATGCTATCAGAAGGATACTGGGCAGAAAGTCAATTTATTTCTGATAAAAGTTAGTTCTCAGTCACTTGAAGTTTTATTAGTTTTCAATTAAGACAGCCAAGAGTCTCACAATGAAAATGGATTGCAGAACCTTAAGGAAGACTGCATTCTGTGCAAAAATGGAGCAAAATTGTTTTAATGCAGGGGGAATGGAAAATATTAGAGAAGTTTGTAACAGATCTAAGACTGGAAAGTGAACATTTTTTTTTTCTGGAGTGGGGAAGAAGGGGGTTGGGGGAGCATGGTAGTTGACTAACCCTGATAAGAGCAGAGTTCATCACAGGCGTGAAGACACACATGCACAGAGAAGCCAGAGAGAGGATCATGAAAGACCCAGAAATAAACTCTGGCAAAACATCTGGAATCTGACAAGCAAAGGAAGTCACCCAGACTTAACTGAAGCTTACAGAGAGCAGGCTGCTCTGATACTGTGGCCATGATAGCATGCAAATACACCATAAGTAAAGATATAAAGACAGGACCTGCTCATGGCATTCAGAGTACAAAACAACAGTACGTGACTCAGCACGCAAGCCAAAACCATGCCCAGAGCTTAAAACTATATTAGAGCTGTAATTCATGATGGGAAGGCAAGGAAGGCCTGGCAAGTTCAATGATGACAACACCAACACTGCTGCTTCTGGAGATGTCTGGACAGCATGGCTACAAAACATGATTTGGCTGCAGCTGTGGGCTGCTCAATAATATTGTGTCTTCCAAGATTTAGTGAAGAAGGAAAATCTTATAGCTGATCTTAACATTCTAAGTCTGGTCAAGACAGTGCACTCATTAGAGAAGGAGTGACCAAAACAACTAAAAAAGGTTTTAGTGACACTTTTGGGAAATCGGGATGCTCTCAAAGAGGGCTGAGCAGTGCTGAAAGGACACAATTGCTCTCACAGGCTCCCAGGAAAGCTACTCTTGTAAAGAGAGGGCAAGCTTAGACACATTTTTCTGGGAAGGCAGGGAAGAAATATCAGTCCAGTTGTTGAACACTTGTTCTGGTTGCTGAAAGGGGCAAAACAGATAGTTCATGTAAAGCCAGGATGTCCCTGATGACAAATACTGATAGGAGCAAAATCAAAGTACAACTCAGGGTATTATAGTTTTTAAATTTAAACTTCAAATCTGCTTTTGCACATCTTATTAATCCAGAGATTGTGCAGCATTAAAAATGGAAATATCATCACTAGAAAGAACTACAGATGCTAATAATTAGTGACACATTACTCACATTTCATGGTAAAACAGATGTGTCTATTAATCTAATTATAACTACTAATATAGCATAGGCCTTTGACATACATATGTGAGATTCTGTGAGTCAGTACTTTAAATATGGTTTTGATTTTGTTTACTTTCCTAAGTTCAGTATCAGAGAAGGAAAGTATATTTGTTACAGGCCAACAGATCAAAAGAAGCAGAGAAAGTCTCTGGGTATTATCAGAAACCCGTGTTTTGACAGTAGGCATTTTCAACGGGTGAGTGGAATGTTATGTTCTCCAGCTTCACTCAAATTACTTCTTTTTAATGATAATACTTCCTTACTCTGAGGCTATACCACAAACAATTATGGAACATTTTGGAGCCTGCATTGTGTGCTATTACTTTTAAAAGATAGTATCCTGCTTTCTTTTTTTTCCCTACAATATTTTTTTCTTCAGAGCAATGTTCAAATACACTGCTTTTTGGAAAATTACTTGCCTATGCCATGGCTCATATTATGGCCATTTAGCACTGTGGTCATTCACTGTCTGGCTAGCTTTTCTTTTCAGTCAGTGTTGACTGCCTGTGCACTGAGGAGTCTGAATAACAAAAATAAATAAATCAGATTTCAAGAGCAGAATCAGCAGCAGACATTTAACAAGGCACTACAAGGTACAACATATCTTATTTGCCAGTCAAGCAAAATTTAGATGCTCACACTCACCCATCTGATTTAACTTTAGAGGTTTCCTAGATTCAAATACAGACATCCCTCAAAGATCAGCATGATGTCTGTTGTGAGTCCCAGAGGAGAAGGTGAGTTCTCCTCCTTCCCATTTGTGTCTCCCCACAGCCACTCAGGCACACACAAACCTTGTAGCCTGGTGAAGTCAGCTTCAGGTGTGGGACACCCTTCAGCAGTAACTCCCCAGGTGGAAGCCTTTTCTCAATGTCTGCTGTGGATAATATACATTTTGATAGAATTGCAGCTCCAAGAAACTGCACTGTTTTTCTAGATATAATCCCACAAACCCATGAAAAGCAACTCAGCAACTGCTTACTGGCACTCCTCATCAACAATCCCCATCAGAAACTTCCACTGCTATTATTAATTACTTTTGACAGACTTTAACCATCAGAATAGAAATAGTCTACACATAGGCTCTCCACAAAGAGAAGTTTTGTTTTTTCAAACTGTGCAAATATTAGTATTCTCTTTAAAAGAAACAAACCAACCAACCCACCACCAGAGCTTTGCCAATATCTGACTTAACATCAACACAGTACACTTCTAATACCTTCATGGGTGACAAACATAATTTTTCATTTTTCCAGGGTACAATCCCGAGTTCAAAGCTGCCTATCCCAAGCCATAGAGAGTCATTCACACAGGTTTTCTGTCATTTAGAAAGTGCAGAGGAAAAGCCCTCTTAGTGTTGTACAGAGGAATTTGATGGATGCTCACTTGTAATTCTGCCCACGTCCCAGCTGCCCTGCACAGACTATTGTTCCACGTAGCCATGGAGCCAGCAAATCAGACTGGACACGGTCAAAAGGGATCTGGCTGCTACTTCACCACATCAAAATCACTAGTTTTTAATGGGTCAGGACCTCTCCTCTTCCATCAAACAATGCAAATAATTTGGTGCCTTTCAAAGGCCTGCTGTTGAAGCAGTTATCTTCTTCCTGTTTTAGGAGACAAACTTTGTCTATTGCCTTCTCATGTAAGGAGAGGAATGCAGGGAAAAAATCAGATTCTTTTTTTTAATAGGTAGTGCATATTTGACAGCTTATTCAAAGCCACTTCTCAGACAGAAGAAATACAAGCTGATTTGGTGATATGACATCTCTACATCTTTTCCACGTGGCCACAACAATGCTAAGAAAAATATCTATTTTTGGTTAAGGGATGCATCCAAACTTATGGTATGTGCAGCATGTGAGATTGGCTTCTTTCTCTGCAAAGAATCTTTTAACAAGTGGCACCTGAACTTCTGTACTTTGAAAAAGGCCAGATAACATATTTCTTTTGCTCCTTATTTTTACCTTTAAATGAAAGAAGATTAAAAACACAATATTCAGTACCTGACAGCTACATGAAAGAGATGCCTTTAATGTGCCACAGCATCTGCCTGTTTTTCACTTAGATGCAGTATTAAGGAACATATGTCCTCATCTACAACATGAAAGACATTCTATTCTAAAATATCCAGTATTTGAAGGACATGAAACTAATATTTTGTTTATTCAAAGCTGGGTCAAAAATTCTTCAGAGAGATCATCTTAGAAACACAAGTGAGGTAACTTTTTAAGCAGTTCACAGACCTACTGGATATTTGGATAAATAGTTTTCCATTATTTCACCGCTCAGCAGGAAACACAGCCACTTGATTCATCCATAAGTCCTCCTGAAGCTTAGAGGTCAAAGTTCAACCACTACTCAAACGTATATGGCACACAAAATTTGACTGAAGTTCCCTGATTAAACTGTCTCTGATAAAGATTTTTACTGGAATAATTCCTTAAGAAACAGTAGGCTTTTACTTCTGTTTTTAACTTTAAAGAATCTGTTTTAAAATTAGCAGCTGCCAAAGTGTAACGACACCATTCCTGACAACAGAGCAAAAGTGCAGCACATCTTCCAGGGACATTCCTGAGGTTAGGGAAGGATTCCCTGCTTTTCTGACAACAAACTGTGCTATGAGTATGTGCGTGGGTATTTTGTTTTCAGCTTGGAATGTTTTAAAAAACTCAAAACTCAGAGTCACAGCATTTATTATCCAAACAAGAAATTTGGTAAAGGATTTATTATCCTTAAGAAAAGCAGAAACAGAAGAAACTCTTGGTGGACATGGTAGAATATGGAGATCAGACGGCAAGATTCTATCTGTGTCCAGGAAGGACAAAGTAGTTCAGATACAAAATGTTGTTATTCCTTGGGATGTGAAGACCTTAAATATTTTTTTTTCTGTGGTGTGTTCAAGAATTTATTATTTCTACTAAAGGAGACAACATACAGAAAGCATAAAGCAGTCTCAAATAAAAAAACAAAACAAAACAAAACAAAAAACCACCAAGGCTAAAAGAGCTCTTTAGATCTCATTTAGTCCAACATTCTTCCCTTTAATTCACCTTCACCCAAACCTTGCATTCCACAACCATTCAATTCTCTGCTTGGACACTACTTCAACTTTTCTCAATCCAGGTGACTGGGTAAGGGCAGATCAGAAATATCAGGAGGGGGGAAGGGGTGCATTTCTTGTAGTATTTCTGGTTTCTGAACAGAAGCAGGTAGGTCAAAAGAATTTATGTGGAAGCATTTATTCTTAAGATACATAAAGGCTAAATGTGCTACTTTGGAAAATTTGTTGAAGAGATGTTTGAAAACTTAATAAATCCAAGCATAAGCCACCAAATCTGAGACAAGTACACTACACCTTCTCACTTTAGTTCACTGCTTTTGTAGTGTGACTTTCCAAGAGCCATGTAGCAGCTCTTCAACCATCCCTGTGTGGGTGATTGTTTCATGATCAGCTTCACCTTAAAATGTTCTCCCTCCCATCAAGCTTTATTCTATCAGAAACCAGGTCTGGCACCATGGGAACCACATCTCCACCCTGTCCACAGAGGAGGGATGCACTGGAAAACTTCTGTCTCCTCAGCCCAGAACTAAATGACAAAAGAGCACATTGAGTGGTTGGGTCTGATCAGCGAGGCTCTGAGACACACCTTGCTGAGACAGCACATGCTGCAAACCATCCGAAGCTGGAAAAGTCTCCTGGAAACACAATACTGTGTGATTGCCCTGCCCTTAAGTATTTGTTTATTCCAGCCACGGTCAGAAAAAGGGCACTGAACCAGAAGAATCATTGCTTTGTTTCAGTAGAGTCATCCTTATCCCTTAGAAAGAAGGTCCAGAGACAAATTATGGACATAAAGTCCATATAAAATATGGTGCCAACACAGGTTGTGTGGAAAGCACAGACTGAATTCCATGAATTCACAGATAAACCATATCCTGTGGTCTTTCAGAGAGACTTGTCCTTCCCCAAACCTGTCTGCAATAATTATTTGGCAGAAAGGCAAGGCAGAACAGGTGATAGCACAGTGCACTGTCAGGACAACTCTCACGGACTGTGTGGTTCTGGAGTCTGTGCTCTCTCTGAGCTGAGCAGAGGGGGATCAGCAGGCTCACAGGGGCTAGCCTGAAGTCCCGTCAGTAATGTTTTATCTGGGAGAGGTGCCTAAGGAGAATGCATGGCCAGAACACACCAATGAACTGAAAAGCCTTTGAAATCCATCTTAGCATGACATTTGCTCACCGACTGCCAGAACTAAGGCCACCTAAAATTGACATTTTAATATTTTTGGAGAATAGAACTGGAGCAGCAATGGACTTTTTAATGGTTCCCAAATGACACTGCCACCTACCACTCTATGAAGTTGGCGCTGCTGTATACAACTATATGAAGCTGGAACTGTGTCTTTGTAAATGACACAGTAAGACTCTTCAACTCTTGCACACACCTCACTATGCAGGAAGTACACATGACAGAGTCTCTAAACACTCTTGCAAAACACCCATAGGTCTCATTTTTTCTAAGGATTAGCAGTGCCCTGAAAATTGGAATGATCAAACTTGAAGCAAACGCTAAGAAAAGCATAGTAAATCCCCTGTGCTTTTGTGCAGTCCCAAACATAATCATAAAAATAATAACAAAAGCAAGTTTCCTGTACCAAAACAAAATCTGCTCTTATTTGAAGAAAGAGAAAATGAAAAATACATTACAGCATCATAGTAAGGATTTCACTTCTCCATGAAAGTGGCTGCACAACATCCACAAAATCTCAGACCCTACCCAGATACATCAGTATCATTCATTCATAACCCTGAAAGAAAAAAGGAAAAAGGAATGGAAGAAGGACACTTTACACAGGGGGAAAGGAAATCTGCAGTCAACAACATCATCCTATCTATTTAGGTATTTTCCAATCAGTCAGAAATAAATGGCCACAAGAAAATATGATGAAAGCCCCAAACACTGTGTAAACATTGCATGATGTTCAGAGACATAAAAGGTATGATGCTTACAATTTGGAAGCTCTTACATTGTGTTTTTTCTGTTGACAAGGGGCTGGGTTCACAAAATTGTATTTTCCACATGCTGGTCCACCAAATAGCCATAGAAGAATACCACGGGCAGAACCACGTTGTTCAGAAGTTCTGGATTGCTGCAGTTCAAAGGTAACTTGGCCCATTAAAGGAATAGAAAAGTTTGGGTACAGATCCAAACACCCTCCATGCTTGGCAACATTGAATCAGTTTGGATTTTATCCATCTTTATCACTGAACATTCATTTTTAATTAGGATTCCTTGGGCCATGGGAGCTACGAGCTGCTGGATTCTGAAAGAGACCTGGCCATAACTCATGTCTCTGAAGGTAGATTCAAGGCAGGCAGAGAGCATCTTTGCATGCTGCCTGCATGAGGTGTGGAAGGGTCATAAGCTGTAGTTGCCCTGAAAGATGATGGCCAGGTGAAAGACAAAAAGTTCAGAGAGACAGTTTATTCCTGCAGGTGGGGAGCAAACTCCCATACATCACTCAGAACAAGCATAGCTCTCCTTAACAGCATATCAGGTGTGAAAGCAGGCAGCCCACCCCAACCCATCAACACGTGGTGAGAGCTGCAGCCCTGAGAAAACCTTTTTTCCATGCTAGAGCCCAGCCAAAGCAGCCCAGTGTGAGTTGCAGTGGATAGCACTGTGTCCCTCTGCCACACTGCAATAATACTGTAAGGGCAAGGCACAATCCTGCCCACAGGAATCCTGCAGCACATTCTGGAGACAGATTTGGGAATGCAAGTAAGACCTTTCAAAGAAAGAAGGCAAGTTACGAAGAGCCAGAGAGGGAGGACAGGACAGCAAAAGCCAAGAGGCTGTGGTTACCTCTCCTGACAGATGTGACTTTGCAGAGAGGCAAAGGGGATTTGCACAGCAGGTCTCACCCCGAGCGACTAAAGCTGATATTTCAATAACGCCGCCCCAGGGAGAGAGGGGCTCCAGGCTCTGCAAACAGTCAGTCTGCGCTGTGTCAGCTGCACTGGAGTGCTGATTAGGCACTTTTCTCCTCAGAGCAGACCCATTCAGCAGGAAACGAGGCCACATACGTGCTGCCAGAGCTGAGAAAGCCATATCCCGCGGGTCAGAGGCTCCACTCGCATGCGTCAGCGCACTTCCAGAGCAGCAAAGGGAGGTGCACAAAGAGAGCTGTGCACCCATCCTGGGGGAGAAAAAGGGAATTGTACTGCATGTTCATTTGGCCTTTGGGATTTTTGGTGCATGGGTAAACTGTGATGGCATCAGGTAAGAGACATAAAAAAATCTTAAAAAAACATTTTACAAAAGCAAAAACATCTCAGCAGCAACAAATGAGTGGAAAGGACGTAAGATTTTAACAGCAAAGAAAGTCAAATCATACAACTGCCACTTTTCCTGGTTGCCTCAGTTCCAATAGCAAACCCTTCCAACAGAGGGACAAAGAAAAGTCTCATCTCACCCACCTGCAGCCCAGAGGTGAGAACTGATTTGTAAAAAGTATCCAACAAATCAGCATCAAACCTGGGAGATGGGAGGTCAGAAGTTTATGTTTGTCCACAGCTCACTAGCCTGACTAGTGCTGTCTGGCCCATGAGTATATCCTAAGGGATTGGCACAATGTAGATTTCCTCAGGTGTGTTAGGTGCTGGGTTACCTGATGAGTGCTGCTGGCAGTACAATTAGAGATAGCAGGAGAGAGACAGGTACATAGATCTACGAGTCCTGTTCTAGCTGTGCAAAGAAAAGCTCTCCCTTAGCAAAAAACCTAAAAGGGCAGCATCACCTGAGCTCATTTATGCTACGACAAGTAAAAGAGACTTTCAGCCTAGACCACTTTCAAAAGTACCTTTGGAACTTCAGCATAAATATCCCTTTAAGAGTAGGAATCACTTTTTATGTTTTTATGTTGTTGAAGAACTTTCAAGATGGAGCAGTAAAAGCGATTCTACACAAAAGAGAACCCACAACACAGAGGGAACTGTCAAAAGTACAGAGATCACATGCTCAAAACAGAAAGAGTATGTTTTCAGTAAACTGTCAGACACAAGAGGTTTCATAAACTGTCAGACATGAGAGATTTCAGACTCCTCTTCTGTCTTCTGTCACAGGCAAATACATTATATAAAGCCTTTTCCTCAGTTAAATAATCTAGTTCTGTCCCAAACCTTGTTAGGGTTCTCAATGCAACTAAAGGAACTGTTGGTGCAAACAGGAGTGGGGATTGTTGACAAACAACAAAAATTGATACTGACTCTTGCAGTGCATCTTTCAGCTCTGTAGGGCCCAACCACTCACGTGAGACCTTAGGCAGTCCTTATTGATGTCTTTACACCAACATTTTGTACACACCATTAAAAGATTAGTAGGTTGAAGTAATTTATGAGAGACATGAAGTGAGGCATGAACGAGCCTAGCAGAACTATATGAGAAGGTTTAAGATGTCCATCCAGCCTAATATCTTCTCTCAAGCAACGGCAAGAAGCAGACGCTTTGGAAGGTATGCAAAATCAGTCTCTATTAGCAGTCCAAGGACGTCCTGAAATGCAGTTTCCATCAGGACCATCAAACTACATAACTGCTGGTAGAATGTTTCTGGTGAATTTGTCTATTTGTTTTTGAATGAGCTTATCTCTTTGATAGGATTTCCCTTTGCTGTGTTAAGAGTAGATTTGAATCTACAAATTTTAATTACCTCCCCAGGCAATATAAATTTTAAAAACTGCTCCCTCAAGTTTGATGATTGCTCTGTGCATAATCCAGACCTGTCACTCTCTTGTGAGAAGTGTTTGCTGTATGGACACCAAAGTCTCTCCCTAGAGGAAACAAATTACAAGATTTTAAAGGCAGTTTTCAGTCTCATAAGGATCAGATTTAGCACATGCTAAATTATCTGTGATGCTTAGAAACAGACATGTATTATCCTGTCTAAGTGATTACTAGGAGAGGGGTGGAGTAGCTAAATCCATACTAATTGCCCTATCCAGGGAAGCAGGAATACCAATGTGTTTGTATCATCCATACTTCATGCAACCTGAATATACAACCCATCATACCTGCTGGCAGAAGTATTAAATCCATATCTGGGGAGATTTGTAGGCTTTCAAGTGATAAACACTTTAAAAGGAGCACAGGGGAAAGGCAGGAATGGAATGCAAGGTGCCAACTTCCCTTGTCTGTTCTGGCCTAGCACTGTAGTACTATTTGTGAAAACAAGGACATTAATCTTAGGGTGATGCACCTTAAGCTACTATATCAATTAATTCAGGATGATTTTAGAGAGGTTGATTGTCAGTGGTCAGTAGGTGCTGTCACAGCAGAGGGCAAACACCAGAGCACAGTATGCAATGTCCTGGCACAGGTATCCTAATTGCCTACAGTGTTCATCCCCATGCCTGCTGATGGGCTACTCCTGCCTGCCAGACCTCCTTGTCCCCAGGCTGCCACCACCTGAACCCACGGAATGGGAGATAATGTTAACTAGAACTGCCAGGGAGTGGTGGTCCTGTTCCAGTTATGGAATGGGATGAGTGGAATGGGCATGACGGCCTGCAAAATTGCTAACACATCCAGGAAACCTGAGAGGATGCCTAATACAGCCTTCCCCATCCCAGCAATCTACCCCACAGCCTCCAGCTGCCGGGCTGCCTCACCTGCTCGTACAGAGGTTTTCTGTACTCAGGGAAGGAGGGAGTTTCTCATTTCCTCTCGACACAGATCCGTGTCCTTTGGGTAAGGGGTGTGTGTGTGCAGAGAGGATCGCGGAGCTAGAGTTGGAGCATCCCTGTGCCACCCTACAGGCATGGTGTGGACAGAAACGACAGGGAAAGGGGGCGAGAAGAAGCGGAGAGTTGAAAGGGGCAGGACACTGGGAAACGCAAAGGAGTAGGGAGGGAAGGAAGAAAGCGGGGAAAAAAAAAAAAAAAAAAAAAGAGCCCGCCTG
>VXBC01007539.1:366994-572551 GCA_013399945.1 Ploceus nigricollis
AAAAAAAAAAAAAAAAAAAAAAAAAAAAAAAGTACAGCTGTTTGAGCTGGGAAATAACCCAACTGAAGTCCTTTTGGGTTTTGAGTTGTTGCTCAAAAATCCCCAAACTCCAAACCAGTCCTTTGTTTGCTCCTGAAAGTCACAACTCGTAAGTGCAGTTATGCCTATTTGCATTTATGCAGACTTCAACCAAATTTCAAACTGAGCAGGATACTATAGGAAAGTTTCAAGAGGGTTAAGCTACTTCTGAACTGTTACTCTAAATCTATTGGACCAGAGTCTGTTTAGATCTTGTAGATGCAACTTTTTCCTGTCCCATCATCATGAAGCGTCAGGTGCAGCACTGACCATCATCTGTGCTTGGGTTTCAGATCTGTACGTGTACGCCGTGTTTGTGTGTTCCATAGGGATCGTCAGTGTCCTCCTTTTCACACTTGTCATTCTCTGTCAGTCCCTTCTGAACAAGAGGAGATCCACAGGTGAGTGAAATGCCATTCTTGATGACTGCAAAGCCCTTGCCAAAAAGGGGGGCAGGGGGAGGGGAGAAGAGAATGCAGAGAAAGCAGGAAAAAGAAATATTTCCTTGCCTTGATTGTAATTTTAAATAAAATTGGTAGGAAGAGGAAAATTCTGCCAGCCAAATTAGAACATAGGCATTTTCTTCCCTTTAAATAGGGAGGAAATAAAACTAAATTTGCTTTGGACTTTTCAAAAATCTTCTACCTTTGCACAAACATAAGTTGAAAGTAGTTGGAACTTCTTTCAGAGGAGACCAAGTGCAGAATGGCTGAGTTGCATTCTGACCAGAAGCTAAAATTTTGCATGAGTCATGTTTCTCCAAATGTGTAGAGGGGTTTCAAAGCAATCTTAACTCTGTTCTATTTTATTCTCCTTTCTTGAGTAGCTGTCATTATTGTTGTGAATTTGAGGGGGTTTATTAGCACTATCTCACTTGCAGTATTTTCTGAAACTAAAGCATCATTTCAACATTCATATCTGTCTTTTCAAAATAATATTTCAAGATCAAGGGTTACTGTGTCATTCTTGGCCTCAGAGAGGGTTTCTCAAAGAGGCTGCATCAAAGCAGTGTTGTTGTAAACAGAAGTGCTATTTCAGATCTGTGGAGTAACCAGTGCAGGCTCTACTTTCATTTCAGTTTAAAAGTGGTTTATTTGGAGACCTCACACAAGCTGCAAGGATGAGATACCAGCACACTTAGCAGCCACCATGTCAGAGGAGAGTGTGAGGACCACCCTGAACAGAAGCTTTCAGGAGGAGTCTGGTTAGTGAGTTGCTTTGTTAATGACAGGAGAGAAGCATGACTTTGCTGCCTCTGCAGCCTACACAGATCCCATGAAGGAATGAGTGACTCAGATACACAAGTGAGAAGACAGAAATAGATGTATAGAGAAGCCCTTGCCTGACCACAAACACATTTCAGACTGTGGCTCCATCTTCCTGGTACTGCACTTAGCAGAGTAACTCTGATTCTAACTGAACCCAACAACTCTGCTTGCCAAGAGGAAGGAGCAAGATCGATGTTATTCTTCTTACCCTGTTGAGTGATGACTGTGCCAAGGGAGTACCCACACTTAAGTATGTTGGTCGTGGTGAGTCACCCTGAAGCCACAAGCACTAGACTGATGTATCCCAGTTTTTCTTGAGCAGACATTGGGTTAGACTTTGCTTGGTTTTGTCAGTTTACTGCTGTGAGAACACAAGCAGCTTGAAGGAAAGGTCTATTCACATTGAACCAACACCAGCTAAATACTGAAATATTATACAATATAGAATAAGGATTTACAAAAGAGAAAAAGTAGGTTCTTCTGAGCTGCTAAAACCTTTCTTTGCTACCCAAATATCTGGATATTTTCATGCTCAAAAACATGTCAGCACTGTACATAGGCATTCCCTTACTCCTGAAGGATTGGGCCTACTGTTCTCCTATACATTTAAAAAAGGCCGGACAGGTAGATGGAAGCACTGCCTTGACTGGCTTAAACATTGTCCGTGTGTTAGTCCCAGCTCCTGGTGCTCTCAGCACCCATTTCCTTAGGACCAAAATGCACCTCCTGGGAGCTGTATAGCTCCCTTAGAATGGGAGAATTTAGCTAAGCCCAGATATGAAAACTTTCCTGTAGAGAGGGGCATAGTCATGTGAGTGCCCTGGTGTCTGCTTTTCATGGTCCTTTAAAGAACAGGGAATGAGAAGGGAGGGGCACGTCTGTGTTGCATTCAACTTCACATCATGACCCAGGGATGCACTCTGCATCCTTCTGAGCTAGAAATTAGCGGTAGGTTGACCAGAAGAGCCAGAGTCTGTCCTTTAAGAGACGCATAGAAGCCACAAAGCCACAAAAGAGCATTTTAATAACCCTGGCTCCTAAAAGGCTGCAGTGGGGGCAGCTGCCCTTGCTCAGGACTACTGACTCAAAGGAATATGAAGAAGGATTTACACAGCTCACACACACAGCTGTCAGAGACAGGATGGTGGCTGGACTGGACCTCTGATCTGATCCCAGAAGGGATCCCTTTATGCCTGTGGCCACAACCTGACTTACATTAGGAACAGCCGTGGCTCCTGTGGGTGAATGGTTTATTTCAGGCTTCTGGAAATAAATACAGGCACCACAAGGGAAATAAAACTCTTCAAAGTAAAATTACTGGCCTGCTGTGCTTTTCCTTAGCAAGCTGTCTTTTGGCTGGGCTGACCACTGGAATGTGTATTGCCCAGCATTTCCACAGCAGATTTTTGGTGTTGTTTAATACATTCCCCTCTCCCAAGACTAGCTATATCTTCAAGTCAGACTGCATTTTAAAGCACAATACAATGTATGGTGACTATCATTAGCTCTCTCAGTGTAACAACCTGGCAACTCCACCCTCTCAGGTCTGTCTGCAGTGCTCATTTGAAACTCATAAACTATGTTGATGTGAAGCCACATTTTCTTTCTTTTTTCTTTTCTTTTCTTTAACAGTGAAGCATTACCTGGTGAAATGCCCCCAGAACAGGTAGGAGATTACACATCTCTTTGCTCTAAACCAAGGTACCAGTTCTGGATTTGTTTTGCTATGTGTGCTGAGGAATAGGAGTAATGTTTTCAAAATGCTTATGGGAACATAAAGATTGGCAGTTCCCTGACTCCTGAATGTGCCTGCTGTGCATGGAAAGGGAGCATCTACCTGGGCTAGCTGTAGGTCCTGCAGGTGTTCCAGTGACAGGCCTCTCCTTGATGTTCTGAATTGCTTTCTGAAGAAGCCTACTTTCATTCCGTGCGGGTTTCCAGGGTTCCCCAACACCTCATGGGATGGTAATGACTTAAACTGTCCATGCACACAGACAAATCACAGTGTTACCCAGGGATTCCCACACCCAGGGATGGAGTGGGGTTCAAAAGCAGATTTTCAAGGCCCCACAGTCTGTTCCCAGCTGAAGACTCCAAGTGATGGGAAGAATTCTTCTTCTGCTGCAGTGTTAATCACTGTCCCTTTAAATACCATCAGCTGCCAAAAGTTTTTATGGTGTGGCTATAAAACTGATTTCCATTGTATGATTTTCCTGATACATATATTGGACTGGAAGTGCAGTAAAAATATATGACAAATATTTTACAAACAAAAAAGATGAAAGAGGGATGCCTCATAACAGCACAGCTGTTTCTCAGTTTTCAGTGACAGAAACCATGTGTTTCTAGCCTTGCAGTTTAAATCCAATCCCTCTTGGTATCACATACTGTTTCTCATAGTCTCTTTAGACACTGTGGGATTCAATGCCAAGTATAGCACACCCTAGATCCTCCAACAGTGTGATTTTTAATGCATTCTCATGGGATTATCATGGTATTAATCTAACTGGCATGCAGATGGAAATGAAATCAAAACAAAGCAGCACAGGGTTCAGGAGAGGCCAGTACAACCCAAAACTTTCACATTATTTATGGACAGATCTTTGCTCTGTGACCTTGACCAGCCATTGCACCACCCAAAAATTTAGAGACAGCTCAGCAGTTTTCATTTTTTCCAGCATGTTTTCACTTTCCCCCTTCTTTATTAACTGCTGGGACAAAGTTGGAATTACAAAAAACAAACCAACAAAAAAGAATGGGTAGAGGGAGGAAATCAAAGTATATTGGTAGGGAGCATAAAAAGAGAAGAAAAATGAGACCCAACTGAAAAAATGGAGCATGGCAGTCAGATCAAAACGCATGCTACAAACTCTGGCTCTCTGGGAGTAGATGATGTAGCAGTGATACTGCTGCAGACACTGAACTTAGGGAGAAAACAAGCCAATGTGATTTCTTCACCATAAAACCGATTCTCTAGAAGTGAAGAAATGCATGACTCTATATGGATAAAACCATGGTTTCATGTATTTCAGTGTGACAAGTTATGCTAATGAAATCCTCCATCACACAAATGCATGCCTAAAGTGCATTGACTTCAGGGCTTTAAAATTAAATACCTATGAAAGTGTTACCAGCATCATAATTATGTTTCACACTTGGTACCATTTATTTTCCACCCTCTGCTCAAAACACAAACCATCACTTCCTTTGAACTCATTGCTCTTCACCTGCAAATTCCTTGTCTTGGAACTTAATTCAGCACATTTAGACCCAAAACCTACTGTCTAAATATCCATTAGGCCAAACTGATTAACTAATTTGCATGAGATTCTTGTCATTTAAAATTACTACTGTGCAAAATTCAGCCTTGATTAGAGAAGCTCAACTCCAACTCCCTTAGTGATATTTCAGACACAGAGTAGAATCCACTTTCAAAATTACATTAATAGTCTGGTGTCTAAGAAATGTCTGTATTCCCACTGCAGTAATACCTAAGCATCTTAAAATATTTTATGTCTTGACATCAGAATGATGTTTTTGCTTTTAATTGGAATCTAAAGCACAATGGGCTAAGTGATTTGCCCCAGGTCTCACAAAATGGCCGTGGTAGAAAAGAAAATTAAATCCAGATTTCCTGAGTATAGCAAAGCAAATGTTTTGGTTTTGGTTTGCTACTTGACCAATAACAAATTAAGGAAAAAAAAATGAGTTGACCAAAACCCATTTCTTTACCACATTTTAAAAATAGCTACCTAAATAAAATAGTACATTTATTTTTAGTTTTCCAAACCACCTAATTTCATTTTCTGGTATTTTCTTTAAATACCCTTCTTCATATTATTTTCCTTGTTATTGGATCACTTTGCCAGTTTTCAGATCCAGAAACCCCCAGGAGGTGAAGCTTTGAAAGCAGGAACATTTTTTTCTGTCTTTCATATTTTTGTTGGCCTGAACTCTCTAGTCCTTCAGTTACAGCTACTTATCTGGAGATAAGTAATTGGAGGTAAATAAAGTGTTTGCCTCAGAAAGCTGTCCATCTCGACACTTTGGTTCCACAGTGCCAATCTCACATTACAGGAGCCACACAGAACCACAAACAAGAATCCAGATATCCCTGGCACCTTTTCACACAGGTCTCCTCTCTGGAAAATATCCAAGAAACTCCCAGTTCACTCAGGTGAATTTTTTGTCACCCCCCTGCAGACCTTTGACAAGAGAAAATAGCTGACTTAGATGACAACAGGAAGTTCCACATCCTAGACTCTAATAAGGATAGCAAAGCCAAAATTCAGTAGGTCTTGCAACAGCCATGACCTTCAGGGCAACTGCTGCCCCCTTCCATGATTATTACACATCTCCCACAGGTTCCTTCCCCAAACACCTATGTTATTCTTGCACCCTAAAAACTCATTAGATCCTTCAAGAAATGCACCTCATGACACTGTTGAAATAGAAGCCCAGGGGCTGAAGAAGGAGCTGGAGATAAAAAACTAACTTTCCTTTTAGACATAGAACAAGACAAGCTCACAAAGAGGCAGTGTTTCAGGTCTTAGAATTCTGAGCCTCCTTGTTTGGTTTGAGGAGCTCAGTTCTTGGACAGCAAGAATAGTTATTGTATCTCCCAGAATTAGTTAACCCTGTGTGGCCCTGGCATTTAAAAGAAATCTGCAAGCCTCAAATACATTTCTTTGTGGCTTCACTGTTCCTGGCAAAGCAGGAATAATAACTAATGCTATGAATTGACACTAAGCTTTTTCATACATTGTGCTTAAAGAAGTTATATCAGAACAACAGCATCTTTAGGCTACACTTCTGCCTTAATGACCTTGGATTATTAAAACCAAAAACATTTTAAAAAAATCATTCTCATCTCCTTTTTCGTAGTCTTTCTTCTTGGTAGTTTGCTGTTTGTACAAAGAAACCAGGCAGAACAGTTTAATTTTCTGCTGGTTTTAAACCATTTCATCTTGATTTTGGTATAGAAACAAATAGTTGTTGTGGGATAGGTTCATAGTAGTGCAGGCAGACTTAGAAATTGTTTCAACACAGCCCTCAGTTTACATAAGATATGATTTATTTGTAAATCGTGCACATATTTTATTTTTTAAACACTTTTTAGAAAGTTTGGCAGCAAACCTATGTTTTTGACTGAGTACATGAAATAGAACTCAGGAAAACCAGCAAACCAGAGTCTTTTTGCAATCCACACAAGTGTAAATCCAGAGTGATTTTCCCAGTGTAATAACTTTCATTTGAATTTACAACTGTGTAAAATGGTAATGTTTGTAATTTTGTAATCTTGTATGGGCAATAGCTGAGACATCTTAACTTTCATTAAGGCTTTTGCCCAGTCTGAATATTTTATTCTATTAATACAAAGAGAATGTTTCATTATGCAAAAGAATCTGGAGAGGAACAGGAGCTTGGGACAAATGATTTAAAATTCAGTGAAATAAGTGTTGTCAGTGTTATGACTATGGAGACCCTGGTTGTGTTCCATGGCGTGGTGGAAGTCACAGCACAGAAGAGAAAGGTCCCCACAACCACACTGCCCTAACCTTCCCCAGGGTGAGCCCAGGGGCAGATGCAGCTGAGCAACCACTGCTTGTCAAGTCACCTCCATCACTGTAGTCATCATAACTGAGTGGTTTACACTCTCCCTGCACCCCAGCTGTAAGTTAAGATTCCTTTCATTACCACTTGAGCCAGTACAGTTTCATTCCCCTTTAGGTGCAAGCAGGGAGCCCCTGCAGAATCAGTCAGCACAGCTCAGTGACCCGCAGTGACAGCCACTGCAACCTGACTGCATATCCGAGCCCTGAATATTCAAAGCAGGGTTTTTGATCTCAGCCTTTGGGAGGTGATAAGGGTAAAAAATCCAGCAGATAGGAGTCTGTTTACAGTACAACTTATATTCTTCCCTCATAGCTAAGAGCACCTTTTCACCACAGATGTACTTGGGAGTGCCTCAGTTAGAGAGTGGAGCACAGCTTTTTGTTTTATATTCCCTGGGCACACTGGCCCCCTTGAAGAAGCCAGATTTTGCAGATGTGAGTTTTTGAGCTGCCTGAAGACATGCTGCATGCTCTCCTAGCCCCTCAGCCAGTCTTAGCCCAGAATCTGCATTGAAGATTTTGCTTTTCCATACACTTCCCATGGGAGCTTCTGCAACTATTGTAATCTGTCTGAGCCTCTGACCCTCGAGGGCAGGCGGGCAGAAGTTCACCCTGGGTGCAGCAGTGGGGTCATACATGCTTTTAAGGAATAGGTGCTATGAAATGGATCTTGTTTAAACCTGACAGTCTGCATTTTCTATGCCAGGATAATTGAGACTCTTTGAGTTTCTCAGCCATACTATATGGCTGAAAATATGCAAAATCCAGAGCATTTCCAACCCCTTCTGGGTTTTTCCTTATATACCAAGATCACAATAGAGGTTGTTGGGCATGGACTCCCACAAGTGGAAGGTGATGTGTTTGCATGAACTCACAGGGACAAACTTTCTTTCCCTCCATTGCCTTCATTTTCCCCTCACTTTTGGGCCTGTGCTTTGCAGCTCTGGTGAGACAGTTACCAGTGTGACAAGCATGTCTCCTCTACAGCCTAAGAAGGTAAAGAAAAAGAAAGAGAAAGAGAAACTGGAGCAGCCACCAGCCATCCCAGCAAAAGGTATGAAAATAGAGGCACAGAGGTATTTAAAATCCTGAGCACAACCATAGAGGGACAGCAGAGTGTGGGACATCAGGAATCCTGCACTTTGCCACTGTCTCTGCCTGTGAGGTGGCCTGTTCTTGCTCCCATCTGGGGGGAAGAAATGTCCTGTACCTGCTGTGGGACAGGCTGTCACCTCCCTGCAGCTTTAGCCATTCTGAGATGCTACTCCATGAGTCCAAGCAGGAGGTCTCAGCTCCCACTAACGAGAGGGGAGAGAGGAACCTCTGCAGCAATATTCACCCTGCTCAAAGAGAAGATTAAAGTGAGGCAAGTTGAAATTACTTGTTGGGGGTATTCTGAGGGAAGCCAGCACACTGCACTCTTTAAAACTGGTGGTGCACTTGGGGAGTCAAGCAAACTGAGCAGATAGAGACCAGCCTCTTGGGGACTTAGTTTTCTGAGAGGATTTGCAACTCCGGGGTCAGTCTCACAAACTCCTGGGTGTACTTCCTGAGCAACACTGCCAGTGCTAAGCCAGTGGGAGAGAAGAGGGAAAGGACCTGAAGATGTACTGTGGGTTAGGTCACAAATGATCAGTTCCCAGGGGGCATACTTACTCTAATGTTTGCATACAAACAGCATGCCTTGCATATCAGATTCTTTAATCTTATGAATTTTTCTAATTCAAAACATTCATTATGTTTCCTTGTAAAATACCTGAAATATGGTTAAACTCATATATAAGTACATGCATTTGCTTCTAATTTGCTATTTATATGTAATTTATAGATTGCTAATACATATACTAAAAATGACAGTGAATGATAACAATGTGAAATGATCCCTTAATATTTATTTTTTTGCAGCTCCAATTGCCAATAATTTCCCGAAGCCCAAGCTCTTGAAACCTCAAAGAAAATTGATCCTGGTGAGTAATTTTCTGTGACATAATTTTCTGTATACTCTTCTCTCTCAATACAAATGCTGTAATGTTGCCAGAACTCTAGGTTCATATATTGTAAATCGCCTTAAAAATTATACAGGTTCTTTTTTTTTTTTAAGTAATAATTTTTCAAGTGATGAATTATCTTGGTTCTTTTCATTTTGAGCATTATGTTACACTGGATTATGTTTTCCAGCTAACAGTTCTCATGTCTACAAACTTGGCCTGTCCTTAAATGAAACCTGCTATTCATTCTCACGTGCTTCTAGCAGCTGGTGTTTTGGAAAAATTTACCAGTTACTGACAGAATCATAACTGTACTGTTCACACTTCTTTTGAGACTTTTCAAGTGAGAAATGGGGAACCTTATTCTGCACTTCATTGGTGTAAGTCAGAAATGCCTTGAATTGCAGGAATAAGATGGATATATATAGCTCATACTAAGGGAAAAAACCTTCATACAACAGTTTCTCTTGGGTATGAGTTTCTGTTTGAAATATACCCTTGCAGATACATGCCAGACAAATCAGATGGATGGTGAGATGTTTCTCTGCTTTTGTAAGAAAGCAGTGCCTGGACAAGACATCCAGTGGTAATAGAGTGACAGAGTTGTATACCAACTCACTTCAGATGCCTGTAGCTGCTGTGGTCTGCTCTGTTCTCTGTGTAGGCAATAGAAAGAGATATGAGTTAGAGTTGGAGCCTGATGCTCCTGGTAATTCAGACTACTGCTCTGAGTTGCCTTTTGGGAATCCTTTCTTCCTTCTCTGGCAATAGAGAGATCCCAGAGAGACCAACTTTCTATATTAGGTGAAGGTGGGTGCCTAAAATTATGCCACTGGAATAACTCAAATGCCATGTGATGGTTTCACTTTCAGGTGAGGCTTAGAATTGGGAGCCTTCCCACCAATTGTCAGTAAATAACCTCTGCTTTTTACAACCCTGGATACCTGGGCATAATACCAGGTGACTTGAGAACAGTTCAGCTAATATCTTAGGCAATTCTACTACTTGCATATGGAGCTTGTTGTTCCTCTGCTGGTCCTGCTGGGATCACCCCTTGGCCAGCCTCTGCTTATACAGGTCAGGCTTTGGTAGAGGAAGAGGCAGAGTTTTAAAACTCCATGAAAAAGGCCTTATGTTGACATGTGGCAGGCCAAAGTTATGCTAAGAGGACAAAGACACAGATGAGAGCACTTGGCACCAGGGGTGACAGCCATCCTTTGCCATGCACACAGAGTAAATCCCAGCGCCCGGGCACATCAGTAATCAGGTGGTCTTCAGCTCTCTTAGGAAAAGCTCTCACCAGTTAAAGCACTCAGATACTTCCTGCAGGTCAGTAAAGCACATCAGCACATGCTGAACTTGAACAGCATCTGTTTCCAGATACTTTTTCTTTCTGGAATAATTCCAAGGATAGTCCTCAAATAGCTGTTGCTCTTTGCTTCCTGCTATGCAACAGCAGTCAAGGTCCAAACACTTTGGAGGTGAGCAGGAGTAAAGCCTTTTCAAACAACGAAATCAGCTTTGTCTCCCCTAGCACAACTGAGGATCCACACACTGCATGCAGACAGCAAACTCTGTTTTAATGCCTTGCTGTTGGACTTCAGTCAGGCAGCTGGTTCCATATGTTGCTCTCTTCCCTTTTGTATTTCACCTCAGAGTGAGATGCAGCAGCCCCCAGAAAGTACACAATCTATGTTCATGAGTTAAAGTTAAAAATGATAGAGAGAGAATGGACTCATCTAGCAATGAAGTGCATTAAGGGACAAAGTAAATGAAACCAAAGTCAGTCTATAAGGCACATTCAGAAGCTGAGCAGGACACTTCCCAGAGCAGTTTCCCAATTCTGTTCCTCATGCCTCCTTTTACAACACAGTTGTCTAGGTTTTTGTATTCTCAGGAAAAAATAATGCATACTTTCTGCATTTAAACTACTTTTTTTTCAGTGAGGAAAATGAAATGAATTGAAGTTAAAGAAGTTTAAAGAAAGATAAAAAATGCAGAAATTATAGAGAAAAAGATGTATCAAATACATTGAAATGAAACTTTTTTTTATTTTTAGCAGACTTGTCTCCCCATTTTAATTTTCAAAAAATTCTCAGATTTTAAATTTTCTATCTGCTTTGGGGCAAAAAAAAATGATCATCATCCTGCCAAATCTCTGCAGGATAAAATAACCTTTTCTTTCCAACTATAATGATTGCACAGCTGGTGTCTACACTAGGTCTTTTTTCACTGATGGCACATGTACCAGGTAATCACTACTGCAAAGACAGGCACAAATTGCTGAGTTTCCGGGCTACTTTTTCATCTTTCCTGTGCAACCCAAGGAAGAGACTATATTGGGGCACCAGGAGAATATTCTAGAAAACCTAAGCTAACAAGCTAGAGTGTAAAGGAACATTACAAAATAATTCCAGTGTTTTGGGAAATTTTTTTGTAATAGCCTAAATACCAGCAAAATTATTTCCAGAGGACATATGCTTTTGGTTTCTTGAAAGATGTTTATAATAAGCTAGAGAATTTCTTTTGTTGTTAACGTGCTAGAGTGGGTTGCAGTATAATTTTACAAGAACACAATAACCTGGATAAAATATGGACATAATCTCAATGAAAATTAAAAAAAAAAAAGAGAGAGAAAGCCTAATACCAAGTTCAATTGCACAGCTTTGAGTAAAGCCTGTTAAATACTCTGCTTAAGTCATATTGCTTTTGCTTTAGCCAAAATAACAATTCTATGCTCCCCTTGTTGCAAAAATATTCCCCATCAGTGTCATTCTCTATTAGCATCAATGAGAAATGTGTACAGATCAAAGGAAATAGAGATGCTGAAATGCAAAAAGGGATGTTTTTTATAGCATGCAAGAAGCACAGAGAGTCATTACAAAAAAGAAAATTCTGGGGGCCTACAAACTCTTTTCTCTAAGGGCTGTTCTGCTCTAGCCTTAAGTACTTAGCCCTTTGAGTTGGTAGAGATAAATCTTCTACTTCCTCAACCAAATTTTCTGGTAAGGCTTTCATTGCCTCATAGCGATTAGCTGTCATGGCCCAAGAGTGTCAGTTACAGAACATCATCTAAATGAAAAGGCTTTAGTGTCTTTTCATGAAGGTTTAAACCACCAATCTAAGGAGCTCCTGCATGATTCACTACAACCAGTGGAAAGGATACGACTTCAGGTTGGATCAAACCTTCAAATCTTATGCAAAATTTTTGTTGACTTCATCATTTTCACACTAAATTTTAAGGGGAGGAATATCTCAGATAAAACAGGCTGTAGGGAATCTTCTGATTCTGCCACTGATGTGTGCACTCTGCTATATCATACAAATATCACACTTTGAAATCAGGTATATATCTCCTGTATTACAAATTATCCCTTGGGCTTAGTTCATCAAACACATCCATGTAAGTGTCACAGTCCACAAGATTTGGCTTCTGCTGTTCCTACACTGACCAATCTCTTGAATATCCTCTCTGTTGAATAGAGTATATCTGGCTTCTCTTGTTCCCCACCACGAGGGGTTCCTGTGTGACTTCTGGAGCAGAGTCCTCTCAGTGACCATAGCACTGAGCTGTTTGAGAGAAGCATCCTTCTGCCTTCAGCTCATACAGCCTAGACAGCATTGTTTATTTCAGCTTGGACCGGATCACCAGTGGCTCAGTGCTACATGGTTACTGAGATCTGCTTCTGATGATGATGGTGTGAAAGCTGCTTGAGAAACAGGAAGGGACTATGGTTATCTAAGGTGGAGGGAAATTTCTAGCAGTCAGTATTTTGCACAACTAGTAGGATTCCTCAGTAGTCTTAACTGTAGGTATCATTGGCCCTTTCCTTGAGAAAGAAGAAGGAAGTGAAATACATCTGCTGAGTAATTTTTGAATTCTGAAGCTGGGAGCAATCAGGTCTTCCCTTCTACTGGATGACTTTAAATTAAAAGCTGTGCCACCCTCTGTTAGAAGAGTTGCTTCCTCCACAACATGTAACAATAAGTGATGATTTAAGCTCCCAGTTTGATCCCATTATTGATCTCCACAGACTTCCAGTAACACCATACATATGATATACAAAGGGCTGGTGAACAGTTTTTCCCTTGACTCCCTATTATTTAATAATTTCATTCAGTCCTCAAAATTCCTCTCTCTGTAAGATGAATAATCCTTTTTTTTTTCAGTTTCTCCATAGGATATGAGATGTCCATAGGACATGAATATCATTTGCACATTCAGGTTGACACTTGGAACTCAACATACTCAAAGCTACTGAGTTATGCTTGCTTCCCCATTCAGATTGAAGTTGCTATCTTTACTCCCAAGAAGGAATAATTTGTATAAATAAATAAAATTTCTTGTTGGATCAGTGTCGAGACTTGCATATTTACAAAATCCCACAGTGGATGATTTTTGTGTGATGGCACATCTGGAGTAACAAAAGTGTCACCAGTGAAGTGAAAACTTTTAATTGCTTCATTGTATTTTTTTTTTTGAATAATAAGAAGGAATCAGCCTGATTTCCAGCAACGTTGGTTTAGAATCTAGGAATAACTGCAACTGTAAAAGCAATAGAGCATTATCGAAAGTGAGGATGTTCTTCCCCCAAAACTCATTCAGTTGGACTTATCAAATCATCTTCATCCCTGACTCTGTAATCATAACTTCTGTGAGATTCAATAATAAAATTTAGATGTAATGGTGAATGAGTCTTCACAAATTGTTGTAGACACTGTTCTCAGGGAGTATAGGAAACATTTTATGCTATAGGGAGTAAAAAAAAGGCATCTTAATGGGAAAAAACTCCCTTTTAAACTGATAATGCCACTAAAAGACATAATTACTGCTCTCCATATTTTCCAATGTCAAATTTCTTAGCTTTGGCACTGAATGTCTCTATTGATATTTCAGCACTCTTACTGGCCAGTAGATGGATGTCTAGAGGATGAGTAATTTTGCAGATCTAGCTTCAGAATTTCTGCAGAAGTAATTTCTGAAGCTCCTCTGTTACAGGGGTATCTCTGGCTTTCTACTAGCAATCAAGTTACTGACATTGGTAAACACTTGAAGCTCTTAAAAAAATTTTTCTGACTTCTGAGTTATTGTACAATCTTAATGAAGAAGTCATCCCACTGAAGTTCATAGGGTTTGAGCATTAAGTGTATCTGTGGCCCTCAGGAGCACTACTGATTTTAGCACAAGAAAGGCCACATATTTTAAAGGGAGGGATTTTCCAATCTAGATTTAAAAACAGGACTGTCAGATCCTTTTCTCTCTGAAGCTACAGTGAGTTTTCTCCTGCCTGACCCCACTGCCAGCATGTGCTTTCTCCAGTGTCTCGGGTGGCAGCCCATCCACCAAACATGCTGGATCTTTGCTTCAGCACATCCTCACTTTCACCTCACTCACTGACCCTTCAGTGACAGCCAAGCTGGCAGCCATATCCCATCCCCTCCACGGCTGTAAAAACCAGATGCCTTGAAAGGGAGATATGCAGAGGAGATGATAGGCTACCCCCTTTCCCTTAGGCTGCACTCAGCATGCAGTTGCCACCCTTCTGGGCATGCATACAGAGACACCCAACAATCTCCTCCTGTGGTAACAAGCCCAATCAGTTGGCCTGGGGAGTCCTGTCTCAGCACTTCCTGATGGAGTGTGCTCAGTAGTGACACTGGATGCTCCTGAGCTGTGCCATCTGGACAGTATCTGCATTTTTCTGTGGAGCTTTTTACTGACTGTGACTACAAAACAGGATGTTTCTCAAACATTAAAGGAAAAAGGCCAAAGAGTCAAGTTTGGCTTTTGCAAGAGAAAGGGAGAGAAAAATAATGGTAGTTCCAGAGTGTGCTTGCTAAGAAGAGCTCCTTCATGGCAGTGGGGCAAGGCTGCTAGCTTGGTGCTGTGGAGTAACCTGGAAAGAAGTGCAATTCCTAGAGACTGGATCAAACAAACATCAGCAGCACCTCTTGACTCTGTACCTTTCCCATCAGCACTTCCTGCAGCATCCCTGGGCACCACGTGTCCACCCAACAGCAGGCATGGCTGGGCCACAGGTGGCAGTGCCATGTACGGGCAATCACACCAGCAAACATCTGCAGAATTGGCAGGGTTTTATCCTTGCTGACCTAATCCATTCACTCCTGAGTGCAGGGCATGCCAGTGAAGGTGGAGTTTAATTTTCAAGTGTTATTGCAGGAAACCAGAGTTACTAAAAATACTGTGAACCTCTGACTGGAATTTCATAGAATGGCTTTAGAAGGGACCTTAAAGATCATCTAGTTCCAACCCCAGTGCCATGTGCACAATTTGGGACATATGCTTGTTAAATCCAGAAAACTCAGAGCTGAAAATCCAATTTCATCTATAGGTTTTTTCCCCCCTGTGTAAAAGTCTTTCTGTATCATATCTCAAACAAAAACTACATTACATGTGATTATATAGACACTGAATTCAAAGGGGAATATCTGCAGCAATAGTCTCTAAAATATTTAAGACTGAAATGAACTGGGAAGTCAGGCCTTTTCTGCTTATTTTTGATAGTAAACTAAAAATTCACATTGGGTTTGTCATCTTCACGATAACATGTGTGGTGATGGAACAGTGAGATTGCAGCAGTCTCTAAGTGCAAGTTGGCATCAGTTGTTTTTCCAGAGAAGTTAAATTTATGAGGTTATTATTTGCTTGTTTTCTTCACACCTAATCACAAATTTGGATGAGAGTAGTCTTAGTTAAAACTTCAAGAACTTTCAAGTCTGACATTGCTCACAGTAAACATCCTCGAGGCTGCAAAGAAACAAACTAGCTAAGCCTGGCAGGAGCAAGATTGATATTCCTGGTAATTATGAAATAAAATTCAGAATAATTTTGATTAAAACCCCAATGCTTCTAGTTAATTTCTAACACATTTATATACTAGACAAACCCAATAAAAACAAAACTATATATACATATACTTTAGTTTCTTTTACATAGTCACATGATAGACCTTGCAGATTGCTTAATAAGAAAAATGTTCCTATAAGTGAACTCTTTTGAATAGTTGCCAATGGGAAGCCCTGTGACTGGAATAAACTAAAATTAAACTGGAAGAAACCTGGAAGAGGAATCATTTTGCATTTGCCAGAAGATACACTGGAAAATCATAACTCTTCCTAATTTATATTTTGGCAAAGTGTATGATCCCAAGATGAGAAAACAGACATACAAGATAAATACTGTATCTAGGAATGCCACATTGGAATAGAATCCTACTTGAAAAAATAATTTCAATATTATTTTAGAACAATGATGCAATTTTTTATAAAAGGATATTGTAGCCCTAGAAATCCCAATGACCTCCTAGAGGAAGACCCAGGACAGAAAGAGAAGGGTGAATGGCCAGTCATTCATTGTCTCTTCGTCTTCTGCCCTACCCTCCATCCCACCTATAACACCAGTTATTAAAGTCACACAATTATTCCAGAAAGAAGGTGGTGGCATGGTTCCAGGTTAACACTGCCAAGACAATATCCAATCCTAATGAGAGATGAAATTGTAGAATTAGGGTTTTTTTTTTTCCCTGTCTGCTCAAAAAAAGTTGGTTTTGGACAAACAAACCAGCAAAATTAAATTAAACATGTGGTTGATAAATGAAGTGCAGAAGAGTGTATGGAATAAAAACCTGGCTACCACAGGTACTTAAAGTGCTATTGGCTCCCATGCACTGTTATTACACATCTTTTGCTGAAAACTATACCTTTCACAATTTTGAACCTCCTGTGTGTTTCCTCATATTTTCAATCAAATTATTACATACTAGAAATATGCATAAGGGAAATTATTCTACACATTTTATGGTGTGCTGTTGCTTGTAGCAGTAATTGAAGTACCTTTTCCACTTATGAAAGTACTAATTTTATTTGGTTTTATTGCTTTTCTAGATGCAATTATTTATTTAGTGTGTTTTGGCTTTATTAAATTATGTTTACTATAGGAACATCATAAAAATGTATGAAAGCAACACATCAGCCACTACTGCCCAATGACTTATTTTGGGGAATCTAGTGTTATTTTTCATATCCAAACATAATAGAATAAGGTAAGAATAAAGAGATAATCTACACTGGAAAACAATGCAATTTTGAGATAATATAATAAAACACCTGGACAATATGATTTCATAAATCTTACTTCTAAAATTTACATGAGCTGGGCGTTAGGGTGGCTATTTTAGGACATGCGGCATTTTCTAAATGGAAACATAACAAGAAATATGATTAAACAAGGGGAAAGCACATACAGATTTAACTTGTCCTGAACAACTGGTTCCTACAGAACAATGAAAATATTTCTACCTCAACAGATGTCTGCATCAGACTTAGGAAATGTAGAGTTTTACTCTGGCAGTGACCAACAGCTTTGTTTCAAAAGTTTTATCAGATTCATTTTTAGGAGGCTTTTCACATGCAGTGTGAAGGTCTGATGTGACTCTAAAGCCAGCAGCAAAATTCTCAATACCTTCAAACAGAAGCTCAATATACTGTCATACACTGAAAAGAAAATCTTCAGCATTTGTTGGTGTTATTGTGGTGTCCACCCTCAATGTAACTCCTGTATTTAGCTTCTGTTATTAGCATAACTGAATAGACAGGCACATATCATTTGAAATAGCAAAAGGAATCTCTAACTTGACATAAAAGCAAAAAACAACTGAAGTGCCTAGAAACTGAGGCTAATACTTTCAGGATAGAAAGAAGAGGGTAATATGAAAATTTTTCTGGCATCACAGCAGTTGACCAAGCCTTTTTTTCAAGTCTTTAAGCCAAGGCCAGGATAGGAGAGATGTCCTAAATACTGTGGTTCAGTTCAGTCTTAATATATTAACAAAGAAAATATACGTTTGATTTCTCTTACAGTCAAGATCTGTCTGGATCCGCAGGAATTCCTTTTGTCATTACACCAGAGAATTCAGTGAATGCAGGAAATATTCTATGTTGTCAACAGCAGAGCATTTGATAGTGAATGAGGACCAGAAGTTGAGATGAAATAGGGCAGCACATGGAAGTGGGGGAGGGAGGGAAGACACTGTGACCAGTGAAATGCAAAGGTGCCAGCCCTGCAGGCAGTGCCCTGCAAAGGGCTTGTACTCACTTTGCACAGATTGGCTGACTTCAGTGACACCACTTGCAGCAGCAGCTGCAACAATTTTTGAGGATTTGATCTGCAGAGAAGAAATAAGATCAAATTAATGCTGGAAAAATGTAAACTTTCTCACCCTGATGTAAACAACCTGAAATGCTGAGTGTGAGCAACTGTCGAGGCAAAAGGAGAGGATTCCAGAGCAGTGTGAAGGACAGGAAGCAGGGGAGCACAGGGACTGATTTCAGAGGGTATTAGATGCTTATCTTTTTAGGCAGACTACAATACAATACTTATTCAAACACATTTCAAGGAAACAGGAATCATTTGTGTTAAATCAGAAATAAGTAAGTAATAAATAAAATGTGAAACTTTTGGCCTTGGCAAATATTTGCAATTTCTTCCTAACATTTAAGTCCTGTGTGGAAGATCTTGGTTTATGAACTTTGGAACTTTATGAACTTTAAAACTTCAGTTTTAAGTTTACAACTGCCATTTCTTAGTCTGAGAGATGCAACCTTTTCATTGTTACTTCTTGTGACTGCAAAAATATTCATGGCTGAAATGTTTTGGTTTTTTAATTGTCTTCTGCACTTCAACTTGAAGACAGCAGTTATTTGGGTAGAACACAGTACTCAAGGAGATAAAGAACAAATTCTCCAGTTCTTCACTTGCATAGGGCTGTAGAACTTCACCCTTTTTCAGGGAGCTTAAACCTCAATCTTCTACAGATGAACTGAAATCCATTTCAAGTACTGAGGGTCTCACATACAATTCCACAGCAACTGTTTTATTTGTTGCTACATTTTCTGAGGTGAATTAGACATGAACAACCCACTCCCAACTGTGAGCAAAACACACACAGGAGCACAATACAAGATTTTCCTCCTCTAAGCCACCTGAGTCTGGATGAAGCTGCCAATAGCAGTAGGCAGCTTCTGCCAGACACGAGAAATTTGTTCAGTAAATTTTATTGACCATCTCCCTTAGCTAAATTTTATAGTTTTAAGTCAAATTCAATCATTGTAATACAGCAGACAGTTTTGGTGGTATGGCCTTTGTTCTAAACTCTGAACTCATCTATAGCTTGGCAAAAGTGGTGAAATTCCACTGGAATGGCAGTAATTCTATCCAGTTTTTTCTGCCTTCTGCGTATTTTTAACATTTTTTGGTTCTGTTAAGAAATATACTGAGAGGCTCTGTGAGTGGCCATGATTAGAGATGTAACTGGTCCAAGGTTTACATCTGGAAAGCACATCTGGCATATATCTTTCAAATTTTGAAATCTGCAATAAATAAAATTGGGAAATTTAGTATTAAGGAGGCTGAACATTTTGCTAACATACATCTTTCAAATATGTAATATTTGAATTGTCAAAATATTCTGTGTTTGTGAAATTAGAAGCAAATCTGAAAATCCTACTTAGCCCTGTTTCCTATTTTTAATACTATTTTTATTTCATCTTCAATGAACTAGCTCTAATGCAGAGTAAACTGCTTAACAACCTAGTAGAATTACAATGGGTGGGAGAAGAACTATACCCAATGTTACAAAATACCTACATTCAGTGGTAACGACATTGTAACAAATTTGTTGGTTGTGTTTTGCAGCCAAAAATCGCAGAGGAGAATTTAACATATGCTGAACTGGAACTTATGAAGCCAATTCAGGAAGCCAAAGGCATTTCCAGTATGACAGTCTACGCACAGATACTCTTTGAGGAGAACAAGCTGTAATAGTTCATGCCTGTATAAATGTCCTTTGTCTGTGTTCTATTTAATTCTTGCTGTGCTGTTTATTTATAAAAATCATACAAATGTCCTTATTTTTTTATTTCCATTCATGCACGTCTATTTTTCTATGACACTTTTAAACACGATGTAGTTGAAAGTAATCATAGAAAAAGCAGCTGGTCAACAAGTGACATCCCAGAGGTACCCTTTGTGGTGTTCTCTACCTCTGCTGGAAATGGACTGAAGTTCCACCGGGGGCATTTTGAACACTAAACATTATTCCTTCTTTACTGCTGATGTGATGAGTCCAGCTGCCAACGTCAGTATCTTAGCAAGCCTCAGGAGGACAAACGGCAGGATCCATGCCCATCAACCTGCTACTGAAGGAAAAGACCACTGACCAGGAAAATGGCCACTTTAATGCATTTCGCCCCATCAGAAAAATAACCCAGTAAAGCTGAGACCTTTTGCTACAGCCAAGGAAAAGCTAAAATTACTTTTTCTACTTTTTTTCCCCTTCTCCAGAAATAGTTAAAAAGGTTTGTGCTCTATGTTTTCAAATTCCCTTTCTAAATGACATAGTCTTTAAAAACTTACGTTACTTTTAGTATGGTGTTTGAAATAAAATACTTCAAAATAATCTGAAGGAAACATTTATAGTTAAACCCCCATGATTTAAGGAAGAATATTCATAGCTTGGGAATATCTCCCAGGATTTGATTTTTTAGAATTCTGATTGGGAATAGGAAAAACTTGATAGTAAGTAAAAAACTGAGAGAACCCAGGACACTGTTTTTGGTCTTGGTTTAGTTTGGTATTTCCAAACCTGCAAAAGTTTCCTCCTGTAGCCTGCACTAATGAGTTGCTGATCTAGGGAGAAAAATTACACAGCTTCTCCTTCAGTATGGCACAGTCTCTGTAAAGCCCTACTGACTTTGGAGTTATTTCTTTGGAAAGATCAGGGCTCAGGAGATAGGGAAATGAGCCTAATGTCAGGACACAAAATAACATTCCTTTTTCTTTACCTCTTGATAACTGAGAAGGCATTCTTCCTTTTCCTTTGATACACATTCATGGAAAATGAGCTATTCTGTGCCATCCTGGGCATTTCAGTCATGGAATGATGAAATCATTCCATCAGCTGGACTGATGTTTTCAAGCTCATGTATCTTCAGTGTCTAAATTTCCCCAAAGCTCAGTGATAATTCGAATACCTGACATCTTTCAGCTCTTGGGAAGCTTTGACCCTTGAGTAACTGTGCAGTTCATGGAGATGTAGAAGCTTGGGCTCTTTAGGTCACCATCAGGTCATGGAGAGCTGATACTTGTCACATGCCAGGTCTTCTCCAGGTCTGTGAGGGAGCCCATGACAGGGGGGGCTACATTCAGCAGTATTTAATGTGGATTTTGGAGTAGCGCTCCTTGGGCTCTGGAGCCATAACTAAGATGGCCCAAGTTGCTTCTTCCTTTACAGGTCACACCCCTTTAGTGACAGAACAGCTTCTCACCAGGGCTCAGAGCACAGCTGGGAATCACCACAGGAACATTCGTGTCCTTGTTCCTGTTACTGCGTGGGAGTGCAGGAGAGGAGGATGGCGGGACAGTCAAGGATGGGGACATGCATCCAAGGGCAGCCATGTGACAGAGCACATCACTGCCTTTTGGAGGAGTTCACCAGAATAAGCGAGTCTGTATAAACTGCTTTTTAACTTTTTTGAACAGTGGTAGAGATTAGGCAGCACACATAATCTGCTATTGTCTAGCCAGGATCTGTAAATATAAAATGCAGTCATCTTCTTCCACATTGGATAAAAATCTCTTCTATAAAAAGGAATTTAAGAAAAGCTTATCAGGCTGACCATTATGTACAGTACTAATTCCAATTCTATTCCTTCATCAAAACAGTTCTTTCCAAACTAAGGCCAGCTTTCATCAATAGATTTGTTAGTAATTATTTGCATTTTTAATGTTTGTGTTTGTGAGCTGTCAAAAAAGATGTTTGTTTCATCTTTGCATTATCCCGAGAGTTAATCACCCACCAAAAGAGCATGGTATCTTTTCTTTGTTCTCTGATCAGGTGTTGGACTTTTAGTGACAACAGCAATCAACTCATTGACCAAAACCAAATTGGTGCTAATGAGTGATTCAACATTCAGGGATCAATTTTGGAACAGCCAGTTTAACTGACTATTCAGAGAGGACATCTGTAATGCAGAGAGCTGTTCAAAAGGCTTTAGAAAAATATAGACTTTATTAGTTGCTACTTTGGAATTTAAAATCCTAACACATTAATGATTTGACCACTTAGCTGTGAAAACTTTCAGATTTGGTTACATTTCTTTTGTAACCATTGTTCAGAAGAATCCTCCACTGTATATTTATGCCCAGCATGTTAATGAATACCATTCTTTATGTATTAATATCCTATATATTCTTGTTTATGTTTGATACCTAATTCCCCAAAATAATAGTTAATTGAACTGAATAAATTACCTTTTTTTTAAGATTTGTTGTCTTAGTCTCTGTAGGATTTATTGCTTCCTAGAGAGGGATATTGCTTCCTAGATTGAAGGACATGTGTTTACCTCTTACACAGCATTTAGAAAGTCACAGTATTTGGAATTGAATTCTTCATTCTGCAGAAAATTCCAGCTTTTTAAATATTTTCTATTTGGAACTGACTTCAGATGCAGCAGAATCCTGAAAGGCAACAGACCAGCTGAGTGTAACAAGGCCAGAAATATTACTTGGGAGAACACCCATCTTCCCAAGAAGACATTTCCTATATCTTTTCTTATGCAATGTCCACCTAGATTTAATAATGTCAGATCATATCACCGGGGAAAGGAAAAATGTCATCCTGCAATTAATTGCACATCTGTAAGTGTCAAAGCAGCCCACCAAAAGACTACAGAGAAGAAAATTTCATTGAGTGTAATATGCTTTTGTATGAGAAATGCAGAATAAATGGATTTAGCTCCTTTTAAGAGGAATTGCAAGGCCAAATTAATCCCTGGCCTAACTCTCTCTGGCTTTAGCAGAACAGCAGCAGAGCTGAAGGTGGCCCACAGTTCTTTTATGACAGGAGTTCCCATGAAGACTCTTAGTACCTTATTAAGCAGCAGGTGGAGTCTGTTGAGTCACACTATTTTGGTTACTCCTTCTGTTGTCATTGGTAAAACATGGCTTTGTGCTGAAATCTTAACAAATACAGCTCTATTAGCTTCACACCAATTTAATATCGGATTGTTAAACGTTAATGTACTGCACCCTATAGCTTTAAATAGAATTAGATATGTTTACAGCTTTGGTTAAATGCACCTTGTTCCTCCACATTAAATTTTATTACTAGAATCCTCCATCAGCAAATAGGAGTAAATCATATTAGTGTCTCAGGCTGTGTGGGGGTTGAATCTGCAGCCCAAGGAAAAGGTATTTTATTACTCTTTATTACAACTTTCTGATTGGTAGGTGTGGTCAGCATGTCATTATCTCTGCAATTGCAAGCAAATTATTTGTTTTAGTATAACTGCAACGTAATTGTGGGGTTCTCTTCATTAAAAGTTCAATAAACTTCTGTCCTTAGCCAAGGTTTGACCAGGTGCTGCTGGCAAAGAAGGACTCAGACCAGAAAAGATTGCATTTAATGTTTAATTTGTAGGTTAAATTCTGCTTTTAGAGGGCTTCTCCAACACACTTCGGGTGAGTGACATCTGGGTGCCAAGATCCTTTTTGGCTTCAGTCTGACCTGCCAGGGTAAAAGATAAAATTCCTAAATTTTACTGCATAATAAGTGGTCATCTGAATTTTCTGCACTGATGTGAAATGTACTCATTCCACGTGCTTTGTTTCACCGGCAGGTTTGATTCCATTTTGCTGCCTTGGTTGGGCTGATCAAAAGACTGCATGTCAGTGGAGGACTCTTGCACAGCAATAGGCATTTCAGGAATCCTCTGTGTCTTGGCACCTTTTGGGTCTCTCTTGTTCCTTACCAGCATTGCTAGGCTGTTTCCAAACCCCACAAAGGGCTTTTCAGTCTTCCACCACTATGGTCAGAAATGTTTTGGCAGCCCTTTGTGAGCCTCCTGCTGAGACCTGATCAGGTTTTCATTTTACATAACAGGGACAGTAACTGCAGCTGTATTTCCCTGCTGTGAGGATCTAAGATCTGATCTGTGAGGATCTGCCCACCAGGGAAGTAGGAGGTCATGTCCACAGAGGCCATCGGCAATCTCACTTGGATTGTGATCCTGGCTAGGGAAAAACTTAGGGGAAAGGGACTGGTTTGGTCAAACACAAGCTTTCCCTCATGAACTTGAGTTAAGCCTTGTTAAAATCCTATCTATTTGTCTGTAGCAGTATTTTGCCATAAGGAAGTGAATGAGAACACAAGAGTGCTTTTGGGCTTTGTACATAGAGCTGTGACAAGACAAGATCACCTCTGGGGCTTTTGCCTTCCTGTTCCAGGCTGGCATCACCTTGGGCACAGTTAACAGCAGTACATAACTACTCACAACCCCTCATCTTTCCTTAAGAAATTAGCCATCAATACTTTTGGGTTATCCTGATGTCCTGGCTTGACTATATGATGCTTTTATCCCCAGTCATCTGTTCTGTTTATGCTGAATAATAAGTTTTGCACCTTTAAGACTTGTTTCGAGAGTGAAGCGGGGAGAGAAGAAGCGCAGAGTTTGTTTTCAGGAACTGCACTCCCTCCTCCACATTCCTGCTCCTGGACTGTGCTGTCTGCAGCACGGACAGACAGCGGGACAGAGCTCTCCTTTGCTTTTAGTTAGTTTTAGCTAGCTGAGGTGAAGAAGTTCCCTGGACTGTGGTTTTTTTCCATTTCTTTGGACCTGTTCAAACCTGCTCTGGACTGAACACCCAAGAGAGCACCGGCAGCTCGCACCTGGGGCCCACCGGGCCCGGCCTGGGCCGCGGCATTTCCAGCGCCGGAGGGACTGATAAGAGACTGAGTGAGCCGGGCTGCAGCCCAGGGAGGGGACTTTCTGAGTTTGTCTCTCTTTTGGAGCAGCAAGAAGTTTTATTTTTTAATATTGTTTAGGTTTTCTTGTTTAATAAATGATTTTTTCCACTTTTCTCCAAGGAGGTATTTTTCCCGAACCGACTGGGGGGAGGGGCTGATTGAATCTGCTTCCTAGAGGAGCCCCTTTGGGGTTCTCTCCCAGATTTGCCCTGAACCAGGACAATGAAGAGGCCTGCAGGAACTTCTCCGACTGCTAAGACAAACCCTCCTGACACGGGGGAGGGTGGAGGAGCACAGCACAGAACAAAGACATCACATAAAATATACAGGACAAAAAGCCACATGGGGATGGGCACCTGCTGTCACTTTCAAACACTGACTGGATGCATGTTCTCCCCTTACCATGAAAGCAAGTAAGAAGTCACTGAATACTGCTCAGTGGTGCTGCACCATTTCCTCCACCTCTGATTCTGCCTGCTGTGCATAGGAACTAGAATGAAAACTGCTCAGTGCTGTCTGTGAAGGGGTTTTTCAGGCAATCAGTTAAGCAGCTTTACACATCTCTTTCCCCTGAACTATTCCTGTGGGGCTGAAGCCAGAGAGTTAGGCCAGGGATTAATTTGGCCTTGCAGTTCTTCTTAAAAAGAGCTAAATCCATTTGTTCTGCACTTCTCACACTAAAGCATATTATACTTGGTGAAATTTTCTTCTCTGTAGTCTTTCAGTGGGTTGCTTTGATACTTATAGATGTGTAATTAATTACAAGATGATGTTTTCCTTTCCCCAGTGATGTGACCTGACCTTATTATATCAAGGTGGACATAGCAGAAGAAAAGTCAAGAATCCTGGGCTAAGTGCTCAGGTCAGAGGAAGGTCCACAATTCTGTTATTCAGCTGTTATTTTCTCCATGGCACCTCTTCATCTTTAATGGTCCTGCTTTGCAACTATACTCTGCTCTTAGAGGAAAATATGCCCTTCAAATCCCTCAGACAAACATAGCTATGCTCACTTCTACCTCTGCTTCCTCCTTGCTTGCTCTCAAAGAACAACCAGAGGATAGAAGAGGAACTAACACAAAAGCCAAAATTAGTAAATCACCATGCACATGATTACAGCAAATGGCAAAGGCCGCTCCTATGCATCACTATAAAAAATAACACTAATTGGGATGCTTTGCAATTTCCTGTACAACCCATAATTAGGTTAGATAAGAAACTAGCAGTGTCTAAGTGCTATAAATGTCTAAATTAAGTTATTTTGAAAGTGCTTGGCACTTTGACATTTGAGAGTTCAGAGTAATTGGGGTATTGAAATAAAATTGCTTCTGTTATTTAAAAGGTCATTATCTTCTTCGGGTAGATATATAAGGACTATTTTCTACTCTACTGAGCTGGTCTATTTGGTTCAATTAGACCTGCTTCAGTAGATTTCTAGTGGGCCTCCTCTCACCTATCACAGCCCCAGCACTGGCACAGAGAAGGGCCTGTAAATATACAGCCCAGATATGGAGCATATATTCAGCTCATAATCAGGCTCTGAAGAGCCCTGAGCTTCCCCCATGAACACCACAGGCTGCTATACAATAAGGTGGCAAATGAGTCCTGACACAAAAAAAGCCAACAAATGCTGGCTGAAGCCAGCCTGCCAGGCAGACAAAGGCTTTGGAGCAAATCAGGATTTCACCTTCCCAACCAAATAATCTCATAGTCTGGCAGCAGCTCTGGTTATTTCCATAACTACTGGAATTCCTTGTTTATAACATCCATGGTCCCACTGTCACACAAAGATATGCCTTTTGCTTGCTTTCTAGATCTGCTACTCTGCAACTGTGTAAGTCAAAGGTGGGAATTTAAATGGCTGCGCCTTGACTGCATTTGATTTTGGTCAGTCCAGCAGTGTCAGTAAAACAAGGAATAAGAGACATGGACATTGGCTGAGGAGACTTAACTTACCACCACTTCTCACTGGAGATGCCACAGCCAGGAGATGGTAGGGAGTGGACTGAGCACTGGAGGGGCAAAAGAGCGCTCTTAGCCCTGTGGCTTACTTCATGTGCTCCCCTCAGGAGAGCAGAGCAGCCCATCAAAAGTGGAGTAGATATGGGAGCAGGAGATTTTGTTGTCTCTCTTGGCCAGAGAACATATGTGCAAGGGAGAAACAAAGTCCTGAGAGCCTCATGTCCAAACTGAACAAGGAGATAATTTCTGACCTGAAACAGGGAAAGTTCCCATGCTGCTGTTACCCCCATGACTGCTCTACACCAAAGTCTCCACATGCATAGAGTTGCAACACCTGAATATGAAACACATCAAGTGATTGCTGGTCAGAGGCACCACCATCCCCATCAGAAGGGCTACATTTGCTCAGTGCTCATTACAGCAAATATTATGGTCACTAACATTCCAATGTACTGCTGAAGGCTGCCTGGTTCTGGGTACCACATTTCCATAAGACACTTAACCCTAGTGCAGGGAATAAGGGTGAGCCCTTTTAGATAAGCCCTTTAAAAAATTTCCTGTGGCAAATTTTCATGAGCCTCCTGATGCTTGGGAAGAGCTCTGATGACAAATTGTCTGTCAGAAAAAAAGTATAGAGAGGGTTGGCATTCCTCCACAGGAATTACACCAGCCTGTACCCTCTCACACCCTCCATCAGCCTGGCTGACTTAAATGACAATAACTGGCATGCACACATCTGAACAGTGACACTAATAATGCAACAACTGATCCCTGATTTGGGAAGAGTAGCACATAGTGACAACTACAGGGAAAATTTCCCTGTGAGAATTACAGATTGCCTTGTATAGATTTCTCAAAAAAGGTCCAAGTAAATTCTCTTTTTTGAGGATGCAAAGGCCTTGCAGTACACAGGCAAATATTGCCTCATGAGTGTTAACTAGCCCGCAGAATGCTAGAGATCAGACTCTACTTAATGCTCAGTGGTATACTTACAAGACTTCTGTTGCTGAAAAAGGAAGCAAGATAGCCTGTGTAGTAACCAAATAAGTGTAATTAAGGCTTTTTAGGGTTTATGGTACTCAATTAGATTAAACTAGTTTTTAAAGTTACAAAGGTTTGGTTGTTCCACATTTCTCTTCTTCATTTCCCTATAGGGCAGAGTTAAAACTTATTTCTGCATTTCTTATCCTAATGGCACTGGATTTCTTTTAAGGATAATGCTCACCCTGAGCTGCTTACCCCGAGCAAAAATTGGTTCTGAGATAATTATAACAGTCTGTTGATGTTCACACTGTTCCACTTACAGTTACAACGGAGTTGTGCTAAAAGTATTTGCTGTGGGATTGCTATACTTAATTTTTCAAGCATATTCTAGATCTGCTACCCCTACATCCCAAGCACGTGTAACATCAGGATACTCACAATTCACAGCACTACTGCCTCTTGCCTAGCACCAAGTCTTTTCTATGTATCAGTCAAATCTTCCTCCGCATCCAGAGCTGATGGAATTTCCTGGACATTTTCGTGGACATTCACAATTTACCAAATACACAGGAGACCAAAACAAATATTAAAACAGGTGATTGCAAGAGGGTTGGTTTCAGGCAATCCTTCGACCACATATTACAAATTTTGAGCAAAAACTTCCTGTCCCAGAGACTTACCTGTAGAAAAATGACCTGGTAGCACTCTAGCCCTGTCACACACACACTGGCTGTATCAGGCCTAGAAAATTTGATGTCTGCAGCATGCTGACATTTGTGCCTTAACTCTGCAATCTGAGTCATGCTTTTGGTACTCACAGTATGTGTTTCTTCCCATGATTTATGTCATTTGGGAAAAATTCTCTGGAACTAGAGAAGAACCCAAAATGTTTTCAACCAAGCATTGTTGTACAGCAAATCATTCCTAATGAGAACTTCTACCAGGATGAAATTGCAACCCACTTCTATTCATCTGCCTTTTATATTCTCCCAATTTTATTTACAGCTCCTTGAAGATGAGGAAAGATGAAGATGCTTGACTTGGGAAAACATTTAGCATGCTGACTTCCATTCACACATGCACATTCTGGACCTGTTCTCTGTAATTCAAAACAGATGTTGCTGAAGCAACCACTGAAGATTTAAGAGAACTGATGTTAGGCACAAAGAGCTGAGCCTGTCAAATTCATGCATGGCCAGCCTACAGCTGGCCTCTTCTTATACCAAACAAAGCCAGGTTGATGTCTGGAGTATTGGTGCCATTTGTGCAGCTGCCCAGGCTGCACAGTGAATGCCATTGCCAGCTCTAGAACAGGAAGCAACTGCTCTTGGCAAAGACAGGCTGCATGGAAAGGCTGAAGGCAAGCTATTCAATTTGCTTAACAGGTAAATGAAAACACAGGTAGTGACCTTCTTTCACAGCTCTTAATCACCTTTACCATGGTTCAGTAAAGCTGTATTTGCAGTTGACAGGAATCCAAGTCTTGCTGTCCATGTATCCAAGTCTCAGCTTACTTCTAAGGAATGTGCAGAAGGAGGAAGAGAGAAGTAGTATACTTTTGTTGACAACTGACCTTTCCCCTGTCCTCAGGAAAAATAAAGATAGACACAGTTCACCTCTGCTCCATATTTTGATTTGAATATTGGTGTGTCTTGGCCTGTTTTCAGTGTATGTATCCCTGAGCACAGAAAGATTAGTATTTGACTCATCAAGTTATGCTTGTGGAGGTCAGAAAGGAGGACCAGACAGGTCATCTGTGTAGACGTAATGCAGACTTCCTTGTATGCCTGCATCATGAGCTTACATCTAATTACTGCATTTTCCACAGGCAATTACCTCACTCACTATGGAGATCAGGCTGAACCATGGGGGGGCTGTGGTGGGGACATGTCTCAGCATTCTCTAGGGAAGGAGGCTGTTTGCTACAGGACAATCTGCTCATTCAGCAACATAATTCAAAGGAAGAGTCATTAGCTAAGCAGTGTCCCATAGGAAGAAGAAAGTTGATCATGTAATTAAAAGAATGGTAAAAACCTGTGTTCTACTCCAGATTGCTCCTAATGATGCTAGCAAGTCTCTAGCACCAAGATTTTGGCATACAGCAGCTCCTCATCTGCAGCACACATGGGGCTTAGTTCCTGCTGTGCTATCCAGTCCCAGAGCACTGGAAATCACGGAACTCTCTGCTCAAGGATGTGTTTGGTGGTATGAACCAAAGAGCCTTCATGCCCATAATGTCCTTCGTGTTCTTCCTGGCACATCTCTGACCCAGTCTGTGTGTTCAGGACGCTGCTCTGCCTGCGTGGCTGCTCAGCCCTTCTGTATGTGAGGTAAGGTATTCAATCTCTTCACCAGGTCAAGGAGGAGCAGAAGGGAGAGGGAGTTATCAATTTAGCACCTTTCAATTATGCTAAAATGTTAAAGAGGCTGATTTTTCACAGTTTTTCCATCCCCACTAGGGACACAAATGGCACTTGAATTTATTACACTATAGTCCCAGTCTTCATTTACTACAAATACTCTTACCATAAAGGGAGATTGTGGAGGTAAATCCTGAAGTATGTCTAATATACTGAACTTCCAGAGTGTATAAGGACAAGGTTGGAAAGAAGACAGAAAAGAAGGAAAATTAATGAACATGTTGACCAGCCATGTCAGATCTTTCTCCTCACATATTCCATACACTTTGCCTGCCTTATTATAAAGAAAATGTCAGAGATAGGAAACATTGCACCATAATGCATGTTCACAGGGGCTGGATAAAGGCACCAGCGTCAGGCTGGGAATTCCAAACTTCACTTTGCAAACAAAATAGCTTTTCAAAAGGCATGCATACATTTTAATGCAAATTCAGGGAGAAGGAAAGAGTTAGAATGGAGATATTAAAAATACTGGGACATACTCATTTACTTGTTTGAAGCCCAAGTATTTTTTATCTCATGATATTAAAAATACAATATGTTATTATTAAGCTACACTGCTCTTTGGCATAATCAAGGCAGTTTTATTTGCTAAATAATATTTGTGAACTACAATGGATTATGTCAAATTCAGTATCTAAAATAACATTTTAAATACAAAAGTTTTCCCAAGACAAATACTACAAAAATCTCATTGTCTATGTGCATATCTGTCAGTTTCTCTCACAGCTTTGGGGCCCGGTGTCTAATTTAAATTATGCTTGACTGCAGGGTCAGTGCAACAACTCCCTTAAGATTCAGTCCCCAGCCAGAGGCTTCCAGTTTCTCTGCTTCTCTCATGCTCTGAAGGGTAAATTTTCTCTCCATCCAAAGGGTTGAAAAACCAAGAAATCTTGGCTATTTCTTCCTACCCATCCACAGACCAGCAGCAGAGTCTTCCCCAGTCATCACCAACTAGGAGCTTTGAGGAATTTCTTGAGAAAGAGAGAAAAAGACAAAGAAAACCATGTTTAAAAAGAAGACACAAATAGGATCAAGGCTTTTCCTGTATGTGCAGCAATTAGGAGGATGCAATATTCAGGGGTGTACATTATCTTTAAAGTTTAAATTGAAGACCCATGTTAGAGAATATTCAGAGTTTGGTACTTCAAAGATTGAGCTTAGAATTGGATTCAAAATTTCCTGGAATTCAGTGAGTGAGTTGGGGACAACTTAACCAGATCAGAAGCTCTTACCCTTCTCTGAGATTCTATGAATGTTAAATAATCTGCTGTCCAGATTCAGAATTCAGACTTGTTAGCACAATGTCCTGGCTTCAGCCAATGAAATCTCTGCTGCATGCAGTGCCACCAATACTAATGAAACTAATCCTCACCCCAAACGTTCCCCCTTTCAATGCACATCAACATCACACTAACTGCTCTAAAGCTGAGCATGCAGAATGTTTTATCAACTGTCAAAATTTCAACACTTTCAGAGAAAGAGGAAGTGTTTTACAGTACATCATAACATCCTGGAGTAGGAGATAACAACAAATATTACAGCCAGATGACTGTGGGATGGGCTTGAGTGAACTAAAATACTGCTGGCTGTGCAAACTGAGAGGAGTTGAACAACAAAGTTGTCCTTTGGCCAAAAACTTCCTGTTCACATTTTAAGGAGGTAGTATCTCCAGCAACTCCTAAGATAGGAGTTATTTCCGTGTTGCAGAGATGGTGTAGCAGCTACTAAGTTCTACAACTATTCTGGCCAAAACCTGCTATTGCTCCTGGCTTGTCTCCTACCTATCCAATGACTCCCCCAACATCATTCATTAATGCACCTAGCCAGGCCAGCTCCTTGAGAGGCTGCTTTTGGCTACAAGAGGTCCAACTGACCTCTCAAAAGCCCCAAACCGAATGAACAGCAGGAGCCCCGCCCCAGGGCCCCTCTGCTGGGCAGTGGCCCTACCTGGACACGGCCAGTGCCGTCACCGCCGGGCTCGTCCTGCTCGCCTTGCCAGTCAGGGCAACGCTGGGATTCAGTTCCCGACAGAGAACAAGATGTTTTCCACACTTGTTACCTGCTGTGTGGTTTAAAAATAAATATTTAGAAAGCGTCTAGGGGGCAGCATGGATGAGATTGTTATTATTTACGGTCAGCAAGTTGTTAAGTTGAAAACAAATATATTTAATCTTGGCCTATGCTGTTGCAAAATAGGCCCATCCCAATTTAATTTGTGGCTATGATAGTTACATGTGCTGACGTGCGGCGGTATCAATTGTGTGCTAAATTGGATTTGTGTATTATTGCTTTCTAAATTGCATGCCTAGTTCAGCAAAATTGTTCATCAGTTTTCACTGGCTCTGTGCTTAATAAGATGCCCCACAATACTTTGCTGCCAGGATATAATACAGCCCATAATTGCCTAGTAAAAAGAAATTACATAAAGCCCTGGTATTATCAACTTATCTAAATCTGCTCATAACAGAACCAATAATTAAATGCTGTGGACATTTCACATACACACACATACATACGCACACCTAACAGCATAACTCAATCACAGTTACTCTGGTTCTTTCTAATGACTGTGTTTTGTATTAATTTTATTTTCTTTAATGCACAGAATGAGATGTGGGAATATTTGGTCATTTAAAATAATCCTGTAGTCATCTGAATAGGTTAAGGGAGTATGACCCTGCTTTGATTGCACCTTTCAACTCTTCATTAAAGAATGCTGTTCCTGTATCCATCTGAGAACACACAGCCTTATGTTCATGTGCAAACAGGTGTTGTCTCTACACATCACTGGATACCTGGGGTGGGCACAAATCTTTTATGGTCCTCTTGGAAAAAAAACCACAAACAAGAATGTTCTGCTGTGCTCCCATGGATGGCTTTTAAGTCCTCATTTAGAAAACTGCTTAAGATATATATTTTACAAATAGCTAAAATATCAGTCTGTTCAAAAACATGCATATGGAATTATGCCTGGAAAGACCTGCCATGGGAAGTTATAGACAAGAACTTCAGAAATTCTTAAACCAAAGGAGACTTTTCTATAGGTAAAGAGAATCCACAAAATGACTACAGAACACCACAGGGATTTTAGAAAGAATGTTAAGTCTTTTGCTTTGACTTATTGACAAAACAATCTTCGATTAGAGATGAGAACAAAAACAAATATGAAGTTACCACAGCCAGACTATCTCACATCTGGCTTCTCAGGTGTTCTTACACCTTTCCTAGAAGCATCTGGCTCTGGATAATCTGAGGCATGACAAAAGGTTTGACAAGCATCTGGTTAGGCCATTAAACATACAGAGGCATATTGGAAATATTTTCACATAGCAATCTAAGCAATGCTGATGCCAAGTTCCATGAACAGCACTTCTGAAGATCTCTGTGGTAATGCCCAATTACTGTATAATATCTTTTCTTTTTTTCAGGTGTTACATCTATAGCTCTATATTTATGCAAATTGTGTGCCTAAAATTGAAGTAACAGAGAATGTCTTTAATGAGGACCACAGCAAATAAGTGGAGTAAATTATACATAATAACACCACAATTCCTTTCTCTTAGAAAAAGCGCTGGGAAAAGAAGAAAGCTGTGCTATTTAGGATATGCCTTTAAAGCTTTCTGACAGGTTTCAGCTCCTGTATTTGTTAGAACAGAGAAGTGAGCTCGAGTTGTTTTTAGTCCCAGTCAGAACCATAGTCCCACCACCTCATTAACCTCAGCTCTGTGAGAACTCCATGGTATCAGCTTCAGCTGCACACAGCCTTCAATAAACAGCTCCAAGCACTAGGGCCTGCTGCTGGCCTTCCACCAGTTTGAAGGACCTCTGACTTTTTTTAAGGTGGCAAAGACACCAAACTTCTCTGTTCCATCCCAGAGCAGGATCTGGCACTGCCCACTCTGATGTGATGCCAGGATACTTTAGTACAGGCCATCAGCAGAGCTGCCAAGGCAGTGGACTTTCTGGAGCCAGGACTATTTCCAGCCATTGGTTTCATAGGTTCATGCAGAAAGGTGGCCTTCTAGGGTTGTCAGAACCCACGAGAGAGCCTGTGAAAAAGCCTTCAGCTTCATCCAGGTGTGCCCATGAGATGGCTGGCTCAGGTGTGCTCTCTGTCTCCAAGGTGGGGCAGTTGCCACCCACCACTGTTGCTGGTCACAGTCAGACTGCACCAGTTGCCCACACCATCTCCCCTTCACACCATGGTGCTCCCACCCCCTCCTCCTCCTCACACCCAAACAAGGCTTGCAGCAGTTCAGCCCACGCTGTGGTCATACCTGTGCCACCTGGCTCTTCCATCACACCGCTCTGCTCTCTCAGTCCAGCACCTTGCTCTGGGGTATTGCTGTATTTGGTCCTCCACAGCTGTGCCAGTGAGGGGGTAAAAATGGAAAAAGCATGGATTGTAACAATGAGAGAAAGATTCAGCTCCTGCTTCCCAGCAAGGGAATTGGACTTCTAACACCGGGATTTTGCAGTTGTCTCCCTGTCTGTCACTGTGCTGCAGGGTGCCACACTGGAGGAATGCATGCAGGGAGCTGGTGGGGTTGCAAGGCTGACACGCTATTGAAAATCCCAGTAACCCAGGAAGTTCACCTACCCTACTGGAGGCAGAATCAGCAGTGAACTCTTACTAATGAGAAAGCAGGACTTAATATACTGAGCTGTGAACTCTCAGAAACCATATTTAAACATGTTTCTGAGGAGTGATAGACTTTTTGCTTTCAGAATCACCCCAGAATGGACAGCACATTTTAAAAATTCTCCATGTATGGCAAGAAGTCCTCTTGTCAGGAGGATGAAAGTTGATAGGAAGCCCATATTTTACTCTGATTTTCATTTTCTGCCCTCTGCTGCACTGTTAAGAAAGTGGCATGGGCTTTTAGTAGCTCTGTCCCTCCATTTTGAGTAAAAAATCTCTACCTCTGGCCTACAATGAATCAGGATTCCTTTTCCTCTCTCCCATCCACCTACCCTCACCACTCCATCTGTGCTTCCTGTGACGATGATGCTGCGTGTGTCCCAGTCCATCACTTCAGCAAAGCAGCAGCAAACAATGTGGCAGGTGGGGCTGCAGGCAGTGCTGGTGCTTGCAAGAAGCTGGCCATTGACTGTCCACAGGTACAGGTGACACCCCGCACAAGAGACAATGTCACCCTGTAACAGAGCAAGAGGCAATGTCTCAAAGTCCTACACTCGTCCTCCTCGTAACTTTCAAATGCTGATTAGAAATTGCTGAATTGCTCTGATGTAAATTCTGACCATTGTTTTCCTACTGGGCAGATGATACAAACCAGACAAAGTAAAAACTACTTTTTTTTTCCATGAAAAATTCTGACACCTTTACATCACAGAAACCTGAAGCAACTCTCTCAGCTTTAGCAAGATAATGCAGAAAAAAAGGTTTTTTCACATTTTGAAATGAAAATATTTAATGAAATGTTCCCTTTCTGTTTTCTGTAAAATCCAGGGTTTTAGTAAAAAAAGCAGACTGACAGTCTGACTCAGCTACCATCAGGGACAGGGGCTGTGCACAAGCAGTGCCTAGCACAGGTTCTGGGCCAGAACTAGCGCTCTTATGAGTTTTACAAAAAGCATTCCCTGAAACAAGGACGTGGTGTTCACCTGCTTAGCTACGAAGCCTTTGGTGATTTCACAATCCTCCTCTGCCCCTCACAGGGAGCTCACTGCCATCGCATTTCTACACCGTGCTCTGCATCTGACCAGTGACCAGCTCTGCATCCAGTGACCTGCACTTGTGATGCAGAAAACATCCTTTGCACGGCACCTCTCCCCTCCATTCCGTGCAGGTGCAGCCTTACCAGGGACTGCTTATAAGGAGCAAATACACAGGTAAATCCTTAGGGAAACACAAAGAACCAAGAGCCAATCCTGCAATTGTAAATGATCTAATCAAAAGTGCATTTTGATCAAGTTATTAATTGAAATTCTACATGACTTTTCTACTCTTGATCCATACTAAGAATCAGCTAAATAGAACCTCATCAGCAAAGTCATCTGATTCTGAGAAAGGACAGTGTGCCCTTAAATTAGCAGCATGCATCTGGTTTAAGTCAACTAACACCTTACTTCACCCCTGCCTCATTTGGGGCCACAGCTCTTCACACTGCTGGGCAGAATTCTGGAGATAAAAAAATGATAACATGTTCAAAACAGAGCTGCCAATAATTCAAGAGATTAAATTTCAGCTAACTTATCTGCATGAGAGTACATGATGTCCAGGCATTTGGCAATAATCTACAGTGCTTTTCAGGTCTGGATCAGGGATTTAAAACTAACTGAAATAAATAGTTATAGCAAGCTTTTACAATCCTCCTTAGTTTATGAACTTTTTGGGACAGTTCTTATTTTGTGTCTATGCTACACAAATACCTTGAGGTTTGGAGCTATAGGTGGAACTTCTAGATGTTCAAGCAACTCCAACAATCACATAATGAAGAGCTGTATAGGGTTCTTATTTCACTGAAATTTTTTTCCTTCAAAACTTTGCTTCGAACCATTCTGAATTTTTCAGGAAAAAGCCCTTGCTACCAATCATGTAATTTTGTGTCAATCAAAGCACTGTAGCACAATGGAAACACTTTGTTTCTATTTTCATGTAGCGTTACATAAATATATAGAGAAGAATTAAACAGAAATTACATTTCAGAATTAAGTGTTCTGTTTTGCTAACATCAAAAAGAATTCTTTCATCCACAAAATATGGACCTTTTATTTTTTTTCTCCTTGAAGCTTCAGTCATACTTTTCTAAGGTTTTTCCTCTATTAAATGAACATTTTGATATACAATTATCCGAACAGCTTAACCATTTGCACTCCAATAAAGTTGAGATCAGTCATTTGGATCAGTCATCAGACTATTGCTGGCACAGACATTTTTGGATGGTTCCAGGAGAGCAGATACTGACTGAAAAAGGCTGCTCTACTGGCTGGTGCAGAAGAGAGAGAACTCTGTCCTCTTGGGATCTTGATCAGCTCTGTGCCAGCACTCCCCTTCATTTCTGAATGCTTGGCACTGCTTCAGCTCACTTCCAAGGGACCACCAAGATACTCTGAACTGGCCTGCTGAGGCCACTGGCCACTTTACACTAACCAGGACTGCTGGGACTGGGGGCTGAGCTGGCACTGAACAGACAACTTAATTCCCACCCTCAAATTGCTGGCCATCAGACTGCATGGTTAGTAAAGCTCTGATATGAGATGACTGTTTTGGCACGGACCAAGTAGAGAATATCTGCCTGATTTCTTACTGCTATGAACTCAATTTTGCTTTTGTACAATATCCAGGACTGGATTCAACCTTGAATTGTCTGAGCAGCTGAAAACCTGTTCTAGTATATTAGCAGAGAGAGAAAAAGCAAATGTGAAAGCAACATTTTTGGGAGGTAAAAGGCTGGGAGAAAAAAATCTCATCCAGAGTGTTTACAGTAAAATCCAACACAGAATATTTTCCTATCAACATGAATGCAATTCTGGCCAGGCACAGACCTCAACAGATTTATACCCACTGCTATCAGGAGCTCTCCCTGCACCTGGGAGTAGAAAGGAAAGGAAAAAGCCAACATTATCACTGCAAAAGTGTAAGGCAGTTGTCACCTGAGCTGGCAGACTGCAGTCTAACATGTCTCAGCTGCATGAATGTGCAGCTCAGATGTGACTCTGCTGCATAAATATCAGGAGAAATTAATGAAATAACAGGGGCAACAAGGTTATGGGTGAGCCAAATCCAGGAGGTACTAGGGTAATACTTCATGTTCCATAAACTAAAAGTTGTTTAATCCTGCTATCTATCTATCCATAGATGCTTCTTAGCTACTTAGCTACTCAGTCTAAGATGTTGCTTTTAGTGCTTGCCTCTCATCATTAAGAACACTATTAGCAATCTCAGTAGAAAGAAAAAAAATCAATGTATCAGACTCTCAGGATGTTTTTATGTTGGGAAAAGCACCCATTACATTATCATGAAATGTTCATGGATGCATCAGAAGAAAGATGATAAATGAAGATCTTACAGTGGAATTGTTGATGGCAACAGAACGGAGGCTTTCCTCGTGGGCAGGAAGCTGGTTTATGAACGTCAGCTTGTTCAGGTCCCAGATGATGCAGGTTCTGTCATCGGATCCACTCACAAAGATGCTGTAGGTTACAGATGCAGCAAGGCAGGTCACTGCTTGAGTGTGTCCATACAAAGCCTGGTGGGGAAAAACCAACCAATAAACCACAGCAGATGGTGGGTGATTTACTAGGGAACCACGGTCCTACCACATTTGCTTAGTAAGAACTAGCAGCCTAGTCATTCTTTGGAGAACTGAAGAGGGAATGAGGGGGAAATACCAAAGGATATTACAGAGAAGCATCCGTGTCCTCAACTCATAGTTGAAGAAAGCTGAGGGTCCAAGAGATTATAGGACTTGCCCAAATTACACAGTGATTCAGGCCCTTTGGCCTACTCATCAGACTCTAAGACAGTGCTTTGTGCTCAGCAAGAAAATAAGATCATTTTTCACTTCAGTCCATGCAGTTTTAACTAAAATTTATGCTTGGAAATGTCTCAATATTTAAAAAACTTTTTGAAATACAATTTATCAAGATGTGATTCAGTAACCTTCTGAGTCTTTCTGTGTATCTAAACAAGTACTAATAAATTTCTAATATTGGTTAAGAGAAGAAACAGCATTTATGGAGAGAATTCTTGCTTTAAAGCCATGTAGGAATTCCTTTCTCTTTCATCATTACACAATATTCTTTTTTTGTTATTTTATAGGTTCAGAGACATAAGGAGTGCCCAGTTAAACTCAGCCTTATTTAAACAGTTTCTTTAAAAAAGAAACATGCTTTAGGCAATTTAACAGCACAGATAGAAGTCATGGATTGAAGTATGCTGCTAACAATTGTTTATGCAGCATTCTCAAGTGACAGCAGTGTACACTTCTGCTACATAACCACAGTAAATGACAGTAAAACCTGTAGGGCAACAGAGAAAGTCCTTCACAGCTTTCCTAAAAAGCCTTTCAGGGCTCATTTTTAAGCTGCCTTATTGTGAAAAATCAGTGAACCCACCAGTTTCATATTTTGGTTTTCAAAGGAAATGCCTATTGTTTGCTGGCTTTCTTTAGCACATTATTAGCACATTTAACACATTATTAGCACATTTCTAGATTCTATCTCAGTTCAGCTTGAAGCAAGGGAGCCACATGTATCAGATGGCTTTTCTGGACACACCTTGCCCTCTTTTCAGCATGTGACTGTGAGACTGAACTCTTGCTGGCTAACATATGCTACCACTTGCCAAGGTCACCAGGACAACAGCAATCAAACACCAATCCACTGGTGAAGAAGCTGAGCTGCAGCAGGCTCTGTATTACTGAAGGTGACCCGCAACTGCGAGGGATGACTTTCAGCTTGGGACTTATTCCATTCACAATAACTGTTAACTATAAATACTGGCACAAAATTAGGTCTCTAACTGTGGTTTTCAGAAGTCAGAAACACTCTCACCACCTAAGCATGGAAAAGAAGGCTCAGTGATAGCTTTCGACCGGCTGTGGAACATTGTTTTTACAAAGGAGTGGGCATAATCAAGTGCCCATACTTGAGAACTGTGCAAGACTGCTGCAAAAAAGGCTGGGACAAGGCATGTTCAAGGGCTCAAAATTTCCTCTCCTTTCTCCAAAGCGTAAAAGAAAACATATCCAGTGTGAAAGCATCCAAACTGCCAAATCAAGCCAAGCTAAGCTCCTGCACAAGTTTCACTTAAACATTTTTTCTCTTTTATTTTAACCCATGAAGATCCTACTTGGCAGTGAAACACTTTAAATACAAGCTGAGTGTGGAAGAGATGGATAGACCTGCACACAATTATAGTATTGGCTTCAACCCAGCAGTCTCAATGCAAATTCATGAAAAAAAGTCTCATGCTTTTGGCTCCCTACATCTTTTCATTATCACTCTGCACAGACTGACAGATTTTTCCTTAATGGGAAATATCCTGCAGCATATTTGCATAAAGATCTCGAGGCCTATCTCCAAGGTATTTTAACAAATATCAAAAGACAAAAAAGAAGGCCAGCTTCACTGCAAGAATGTTTAGTCCATGAAAACTTAAACCAAGTTTGACCATTCAACTTAAGTGGCTGACAAGGACACAGAAACACTACAGATATGCTCCACACCTTCCTGAGAGGTCTGTGGGGCAGAGAGCACACCTTGCTCAAGTGTTTCGTTTGGCCCAGAAATTCTGGTGACTGGATGGCACAGATCCCTCTGCTAGTAAATTGCATGGATCAATACTGAGGCAATTATGCTCAATCTTTAGTGTTCCACAAAACTGTGGAAGCAGATCCCACTAGAGAGGCAAAAGCTACTTTTTCTGCAGAAATATAGTTTCTGTACTTTACTACATTCCAAACCAGAATGTGTCAGTCCCATGAGACAGCTGGTAAGTGAATAGCATCCACTTTATAGCACGTAAGCTGTTCTTAAGCAAAGCTCATTCTCTCAGGAAATTTTTTTGTTCAGCAGAAAAACAGCCACCATGAAACAGTGAATTACATGAAAGCAGAAAGTAATTCACTGGAAGACATTTAGAACCATAGTTCAACTTTACATCCAGTCCAGACAGTCATAAAAAGGAAAAAAAACCTCTGCTGGTAAAGTAAAGGAAAAAATACAAAATTTGTCATTGCATGATCTCATACCACTTTGTGGATTTTGGGTAATACCAAATTAATCACAGTGGAACACATCAGCAAGGCTGATTTTAGATTGTTAAAGACATTATAATGCAGATAAAAGACAGCCTCTTTGGTTGCCTGAAACTCAGACTGATCCCCTAACTGGTATTGTTTAGATGCTGATGAAAATTATTGCTTATGCTTTTCTCTACTGCTAGGTCTTCCATTTCTATGTTCATGTCCTCCTTTGGAATAATAACCAGCTGGATTAAAAGGTCATTAGATCTTGGCTCATATTTCTGTCTTCTACAGCATTAAACATCATAAACCTCAAAAGAGAGGCTGCTCTAAAACAATTTTCCCTGCTAATTTCAACACAAATTCCAACAGGAATTTCTGATAAATGAAGATCTAAATACTTCTCTGGCATTCCAGCAGACAATGAAGTTTTCACTTCACTTAATGACAAATAAAATGTATTTTGGCTTAAGGTAGGAAGAGCACTGAAATATCATCTGAATACCCCTCCAGAACAAACAAACAGAAGAAGCTTCTAACACTTGGAGACCTTGGTGATCAATGAACCCTTTGTCAGCCTAAAAATAGCAGAATTTTTTAATCAAGAGTATCTTCAGTGCTTTAGGGCCTCATGCTACCTTCCAGATATGATAGTAGTGTACTCTAGTTTTACTTGTAAAGCTGAGAACTCACCATAGCTGAACCATACAAATCTTGCATGAGAATTCAATTTTGTAAATGAAATAGCATGTATACAGGTGGTTGGTGACTACAGATGAGCTCTAAATCAACAACCACTTCAAGGCTTTGGATAATGAGGACAAAAACTATAGCATTCTTATTGGATGCATCCCTCTCTCACAGAGTGACAGATAAACCTTTTATATTCTGAATTCAGGCTGAGAAAAAAGAATCAAGAACTTTGCCTGGCTGAGGCTTCATCTCCACCAGCAAAGTTGGCAGGATGTTTTAGAGATCCTGTCCATTGCTGTAGCAACCCAGAAAAAATTATAAGCATCTCCAGGTGATACTTGTTTTTGAAAATAACCCAAGGGCTGCACTTCAAGAGAGGAAAATATGCCTCATCTTCATTATGTCTTTTATCATTATGAACTTTGAAAATGCTACTAAAGAGAAAAAATCCATCAAGTGGCACTCATAGCTATGAGCTGTTGGTATAAGGCATATTATCAGCTCCTGCCCTGATACAGGCTGTCACATGATACTGCTTATTACTGTTTTTTTCCTGCCTTCTTATTCAACAAAGGTGCTTCTTCTGACAGTCATCTGAGAGATAAAAACCTTATCCTCTGGGTTTCATCAAGTTTCCATAGCAGAAAAGCCACAGTACTTACCTGTCTCAGGTTTAGACATTTCACTTTGTCCTTGACCAGGGAGAATTCCCAGACACACACAACTGAGCTTGTTCCAGATGTGATTATGGTAGTTGCTGAAGGACACACTGCACAGAGGCACTTTCCCCAGTCTGCCATGCACTCAAATGTAGTCACATTCTGTACAAGAAAGCATCTTTAAGTCAAATTCTCATCTGGTGATACCATGTATTTATTATTACCAAATGGCAGATTTAATTTTTCAAAACTGACCCTCCATATTTTAAATCTAAGAAAGAAAAGTTCATCGTAACCAATCTCTATGTGAGCACAACTGTGAACATATGGACCTGCACAGGCTGTGGCTGCATGCAGCTGTGCCATCTTCCAGGGACCAAACAGGAATGCTGAACAAAGCTCAGTATCTTATGTCTTAGCAGATCTGGGTCCCCATTCCTTTTGTGCCACACTTCATACACAACTTCAGGAAAGCTCATTCTGCCAACCATATTGTAACACAAGGCAAACATTCCATGTAGATTAAAAAGAAGTCTCAGGCTATGATGGCCACGACCAACAGAGTTACTGCCAGGTCCTGCAACCCTCCCTTATTTGGATTGAAAAGCCAAAAGACAAAGCACTAAATTCCATCCTGTGCTCTGTTAGCAGCACCCAAATCAGTCTAAAGCAGTGTCAGGTCTATTACACACTGCTACAATCACAGCACAAGCATCCTCCTGCACATTCTGCATTAGCTCTCCCCCACACAACTGGGACAACACTCTGGTGCCAATGATTCTGGTGGAGTTGGATGGCACAGCTACAAAACCCCTGCCACAGACAGAACAAACCTTTACCTGCTTACAACAAGGACTAAAGTTTCTTATAAACTCATGTCCACTGGCACTGTTGACCCAGAGAAAATTCAAGTTGGGCTCCCAGCTATTACTCACAACTGTGTAATCACACTCACTATGCTCAGCGTCACCCTGAGTTTTGAAGTGACAAACTGAATAATTGATGCCTGCAGCAACACTATGAACTAACTGCTAAGCACTGATTTTATTAGACAGGGAGCAGAAATTAAAATATATCTCATGGCTTTTTCATTTCCATTGACTTCGGGTATGTCTGTAAAAACATAATGAATGCCACTTGCACAAATATCCGAGTCAGTATCTTGCTGAATTACATGTTATGATATTCTGGTAACTAAGCTAACTCAGAATTCTTTGCATAGCATTGTCCCAAATACATCCAAAAATCAGTGTATTTATGGCAGAGGAAGAAACGAGATCTGTCAAGTGCCCTAACAAGCAGTGTGATGATATAGACCATTTATTTTTAACAGCAAAGAAGTAAGAGTATTAACTTCATTATTTTGAATGAATGCACTGGGCTATGCTGGAGCCAGAGGGGAATTGACAGATGGTTCTGTCTTAATTCCAGCAGAAATTTCTGCACAATGAAATTTCTAATCAGTGACCAGGAGACCTTGTGTTGTCCTTACGACCTATGGACAACACAATCACTGGATGGAAAACTTGAGATAATTTAGAGGCAAATGCCATGTTTTTGGGCAGTTTAAAATAATTTTACACTATCTTGGATATCCAACTTGAGATTCCTCAAGAAGGTTGACTGTGAGAAAGTCCTGTACAGCATCCTCTGAAATCAGCTCTCCAACAGCCTCTGAAATGGGTGCCCAAACCTGTCAAAGACCACAACATATAACTCATTTCTTGAATTCTTAGAGTTTTTCTTATTTACCTTCTCAGATCCATAGGTGCCAAAGCAGCAGGTGAAGTCCTCAAATCCCCAGCAGAATGTTTTACTCCAAAGAGGAGGAATCAAAATTTTGTTTTTTTCGACAGCCAGAATGCCTTTCTCTGTATGAACAATGTGCCCAATAGCTCCCTTGGAATAGTCTGGCAAGAGAGAGAAAATATTTAATTCTGTTGGGTTTAGAGCACTTATATTAACTTTTCTCCTTGCACAGCTTGTGTGGTGAGGCTGGCAAGCATCATATCTGGGCTCAGTGCTGTAGCCAGGCCCACAGGCAGAAATCCACTCTGAAACTGAGATTCCACACACAATAGTGGAAACACTCCTCTCCAGTGGACAGCATAAATTCATGCAGAGAGGGTGACTTTAAAAAAAAATTGTTCCAAACTCTACAATAGAAGTTTGAAGAAGTTTTCAGTGCCCACTCCTAATACAAGGATACAAAAATCACAATTGGCAGAAGAGATCTTAATTGAACCAACTCGTACAAAGCTGTGTGACTACTTTTGCGATCTTGAAAAACCAGATTCATCTTATCCAAAAATTGTTTACTTATTAGCTCAGAAAATGGAACACAGCCCCTGCAGCACCTTTTATGGTAACTGGCGAGAGCTTCAGATTTTGCAGACTGCTCACAAAAGGAGGAAGAATTCCACTTGAGTGAAGGAACAGCCCAGTCTCTCTTCCTGCTGAACTTTTCCCTTGAGCATTCCTAGATGGATGTGGTTTCGTGAAGAGCTAGAACAAAGGAATGTCATTGAAAAAGAAATATTGACTTGCAAGACCATAAAGGAAAAACACCTGTTTAAATCCTTAATCACAGACTCCAGGACTACCATACATGAAACTCTTAATTAAAATAAAATCTTACGCATACTACGTTTTCATCAGAGTACATCCCTCCCTCAGAGAGACAGAAAGCTAATCCCAACAATTCTGGTCAAGGGAGAAAACACAGACTTTGAGCTTGGTTATAGTTGACTATACCCATTCCCAGACTAGTGATTACTTGTGTGACTGTACTGAAGGAGCAGAGCCCAGAGCTGATGCTGCAGCTGTATGGCAAACAACAGGAGCAGCATGGCTAGAAAGTGGGGGTGCATACTGATGTACTACACAGCCTGGAAAAGCCTACAGCTCATCTTTCAGCAGATTTACAGCAGATGGTGTTTCTGATTTAAGTTACTATTATTGGTTTCCAGTAAGATCAAGATAGATGATCTCTACTCTCATGCTAAAGTGGTACCTGCTTTGGTATCTGTCCAAAGTTGCTGATAAATCCTAGGATAGTGCCCTTAATCAGAGGATCTTTAATGCTGTTGAGGTCCATCTTGTCTCCATAGAAGTAAGGGTGATAAGTGTTAACTGCCTCCACTGCAGCTGAGCCATGCTGCTTGTGGCCAAAAATAAGGTCTATCCAGCGATGAAGGTGTGCACTGACATAGTCACTTTCCAGTGCCTGAAACCAAAACAAAATGACTGAATTCACCAGACTGTATCCATTACAAATGCATCACTGATTTCCAATCCTTGCTGGAGACAAATTCTCTGCAAGTCAATCATCACACTTTCAGTTTCTCCAGTAGCATCATTTTCAGCACAACCTCTGTATAAAACACTAGAAGAGACTAAACTGGACCCCCACAGGAAACAGAAGGACAGGGTGCCACATGTTTGACTTAACAGACACCAGGAGCAATATCCTCAGAGACAACACAGGTCGGTTCCACAAAGCAAAATGAAAGCATTCCACAGATCTTGGCACCCTCAATGATTGGCACATGGATTAACAGGACCAGAGTGAACAATTACTACTGGAGAAGGCTGGATATATTACTACGAGGTAATATATCCACCTAAATGTGAGCTCCATAGAAAGCTCAATGCAATCACAGAGGAAAACTTGGGCTTGTCAGACCCAGACAGCAAGTTCATAAGCAGGGGACATAAGTTCAAGCTGAACCTGTGCCCACCACCAGGTTAGCCAGTCTTACCTGTGAGGCTTCACTAAATACTACTGCTCCTGCCATCACCTGCCTCACCAAACTTTTGTGTGTTCCCAAACAGCCTTGCCCAATGATTCAAGCAGCAGTGTCAAACATTATTAAAAGCACTTTCTTATCTCCAAATCATTTGACTGAGTAATCCCTGATGTTCAGTGAAAGGTCTTCCAAGCAGACCAGCCCACCCAAAGCACAGCAGAAATAAACAACCAAATGGGATCCAGAACAATGGCTCATTTCACAGAGCAGACAGTTGCCCAGTGCAGCTGGTGTAAATGACCGTGCCCACAGCTATAATGATCACAGGGCAGCTCACAGAACAAGCACAGTGTACAATCTGTCCCTGAACAGACTCAGAACTCATTAATAAAAGCAGTTAGTCCATGAATTACAAACTGTAAATTTTGACTGGCATTCCTGCCAAAGCAAAACAGAGCAACTAACAGAGCTGTAACTGTGCAGCCTCTCAGAATTTCACTGAGCACTATGGCAAGCCCAGCCAGGGAGGGAGAACTTGTGGTTTAGGGAGGAAGTAAATAAATTTATTTAGTGGACTAGATTCCTAACTTATTAAGCATTAAACAGGAAGCTGTTCAGAGTTTTATGTCAAGAACAATTATTTGCTCTCATATTGTTGAAAGCAATAGTCAAACCTCAGAACAGTATCAAACTCAATCTGTTTTATGCACCAAACTCATTGTGAAGCCTCCTAAAAATGGCCACAATACCAGTAATTAGTACCTCCAGCCTTGTGGATATCATCAGAGGAGACAGAAACCCTCGTGTTTCAGAATTCAAGATCTCTGACTCTTTACTTCAGGGTTAGACAAAGTCTTCCAGGCAGGTTAATTAAGATTTCTTGCACTCCCCTGTGTAGTACCTATCAGCTATGGTTGAAGAGACAATATTGCACTGACTGTACAGGAAATCTGATGAGGTCTGGCAAATTACTAAGAACACAAGTCTATAAACATAATCTTTCATTTGCTAAGCTGTTCCTATTTGAGATTTAAATTAATTTATCAGCTGTGCCAATGTTATTAAATAGTACAGCCCAGTGAAAGCAGTTCTGTAAACAAATGGTAGAGAGCACCCAGTATCCACATTAAATGCACTCTGGGGGTTTTATTTCCAACTAAATCCAGATTGCTCCTGCAGGCTGAATGCTACCAGCATCTGGAGCACACAACTGGAGTGCAGCTCTTCTTTCATTTCATCCAAAACAAATCTAGTTCACACAATCTGAGATCATTCTACAGTGACACCAAACCCAAGCTATGCAGCGATGACTGTAGCTTGATTTCCAAACTGCACCATTACTCTAAAGCACAAGGCAAAAGCAGATTTCTCCATTGTATCCAAGTGCCTTTGGAGTGTTCACCATTACACAAGCAGTAAGGAGCTCAGTAGTTTACACTCCAAATAACCACAACAGAATAGACAGGATGTCTCCCTGTGTTTTTCTTTAAAAGGCATCAGTGGAAAATTGCAGCATCTTTCAGTCATACGTGGCTTTTTTTCTGCAGCATAGCTTGTAGGGAAGGATAGTGTTGCCTTTCCCATATTTGGGAACTGGAAAACAGAGATTGAGCACCTTGGAAAGACCACAAGACAGAGCAGCAAAAGGAACCAGACAGGCCCAAAACCTCCATGCCTTCCGTGGAGCCACTGAGGAATGAGGGAACTGTTGCATATTTGACCTCAATGGCCAAAACCAATTTGCAGTAGTTAGAAGACAGGGGATTCACTGGACTCAATTCTTCATTTTAGCAAGCACTGTACTTCCAGCAGCACGTCTACAGTGCACACAAAACTTAGATGAGGATCTCCTTCCTCCTAGTAACTGTGGTTATGGGCACTGACAAACACTCAGATCTCTCTTCCTTTCCATCACCTTTCAGTGTGAACAGAGCTCTGAGCCTCTAAGTCACTTTCCACACAGCTTCAAAGATGTCTGTCTCAGTAATACCTATTACTGTGTATGTACAGGAAATTAAACATTTTGAACATGGCTTTTAATCTCCATTTCAGTTCTTTGGCAAAAAAACTCTGGTAGATAACTGTATTTTCAAAGTGATTGAAGACAAAGTTTTTAGACAAAGTTAGGTTATCCATAACAAGAATTGTCCATAACAAGAGTTATCCATTTCAGAATAGGTAAAGCAGCAAAACAGAAATTTTACTTCCTTTAAATATATTTTAGCATTATTCTTATGACACAGATTTAAAGTGTTCAGGGCATAAATTCAAAACAGAAACTAAAGAGAGCCTCTTAATCTCTTAAATGAAAAGATGAAATATCTCAGTGTATAATCAACAGTCACACTATATAAGTAACAGTCATAAAAACAAACAAACAAATTAAAAAACCCAACCAAACCAAAAAACCCCCAAAAAACAAAGGCAGGATTACTGCACAAAAGAAGTAGGCAAGCACAGGCTCAGATCATATCCATGTTCACTCACTGGAGTAAACTGAGCACCTGTAAATGAAACCAGAGTTGAACTGTCATTCACAAGCCAAAGAGTTTGTGGCACCAGGAACCTTCCAGTACCTAAGGGGAGGCCTACAAGAAAGCCAGAGAGGAATGTAGTGACAGGAAAAAGGGGAATGGCTTTAAACAGAGAGGGTACATTTACATTAGATATTAGGAAGGGATTGCCCACTGTGAGGGTGCTTAGAATTTAGAACAGGTTGCCCAGAGAAAATTTGGGATGCCCAGATCGTGCAAATATTCAGGGTCAGGTTGGATGGGGCTTTGAGCAACCTCGTCCAGTGAAAGGTGTCCTTGCCCATGGCAGAGGGGTTGGAACTAGGAGATCTTTAAGGTCCCTTCCAACCCAAACCATTTTATGATTCTATGAAAGTAATGGGAACTTAATGGGAGCATTGTGGTTGCTGTGGTTCAGAGAACAGTGAAGAAAAGTATTCACAGAATAAGAGTATGACTGGTTTTGTTGAAAAGTAGTTAGGGTAGTAAGGAGTTCAGATGATTTAAGCTAGCATTTGGAGAGGTCACCTGAGGAGAGGCTTATTTGGAGACAGCAAAATAAAAAAGATGGTTGTACCCACAAGTTTGGATATAACAACCCACAAAGTGATTATCGAGAAAGTTGAAATCCCAAGGGCAGGACCTGCAGAGCAGAGGTGAGAAGAACCCATGAGGCAAAAACTGAAGCAACGTGACAAACCAGGATAATGCAATGCCTTGAAAATCATGGGCTGTTTGTTTGGCCCCACCAATGGTAACAAATTCATCACAGCTGTACACAGCAACAGTCTGTGTGCACTCACACATGCAGCTCACCCTAAGAAATCTGATGGGGTAATGCAGGAGCACTAGAGAGACTTGCACCAAGATATTATGCTGCAAAGTCTGAGTTCAATGCAGCAATCTTCATACAGAATTGCACTTGCATTCACTTTTATGTAGCAGATGACATCACATGTAAGACTTTCTAACTATTAATAGAAAGCACTAATTGCAGTAAGTCTCAGGACCTTAGAGCTATTTGCTTTCAAATTGCCAAGGCTGACTCCATTAAGGACAGAGAATTACATTAGGTTTCCCCCATCCCAACCCCCAAAAATAAAAAAGAACTTTTAGTTCTGGCATGACTCAGAGATGGAAATAAATAATTTAAATAAACACACAGATTGTTAGCAACAACATGGAACTGTATGCACATAAATTCCTGTGCATTATATTATGTTCTATTACACTTGTGGGCTGAGATATGTTTATGCCACAAACCTACATGTAATCCACATCTGGTCTGGAAAGTTTGCCTTGATTGAAGGTGAATTGTTAGGCAGAGAAACAGACATGCAAAGTTCAGAACCAACACAAACTTCACAAAGGCAGGATGCATTTGGATCCAACATTTTCATTTGTGATTCTGGCCTTCAGAGCTTAATTTTCAGTGGGACCCAGACAGCATCTTATCACAAATCTTTATATTCACTGACCTGTCTGTGCAGAAAAATGAATTTATGGGGGTCCCCATCTGCCCAAGGAGGAAGCTGCACATCTCCCAGCACTGTTCCATCCTGCATGCAGCCTGCGGGAGTTACAAAGGGAGAATCCAAAACAAGAATCAGACACATTGAAAATAGGAACGATTTTACTAAAAGACTGAAGTCAAAGGAAATTGAGGTGATTCTCCCACATGCAGTTTCAGGTTCATCAAATTTAGTGCCATAGAAGACTGAAGAACCACAGTTCTGGGATTTCTGACCCAGTAATAAAGCAGTGAGAAGATGTTCTAGTAATTGTCACTAACACAGTAAACATATGCATGTCCTCAGCACAAACCATTTTAGTACAGAATGCAAACGCAGACAAGACAAATGTGTTTGCACAACTTTCTTTTTATACATAATCCTGCAGGCCTTACTGCCAAGTATTCCTACCAAAGCAGCCACTGAGAGGGATTTTGTTCTCAAGTCCTTTGCAACCTGATCCCTTTCAGAAGGTGAGCATATGTTCTTAATTCAGAGCACAGTGTTGTGCAACTGGATGAATTCAAATCTAAATTGAGGTTCAGCTCTGGGACCACAAGTTTCCGTACAATTTAGCAGCTAACAGATTCAGGTTCTTGGCTTTGCCTATTTTAAAATCTTCCTGTATATTTGCTCTCTACTGGCAAGATTCTGGTGCCCTTTGGGTCCCTGCACTCAATTCAGTCTCTGTATCTTGATTTCAACCAGGCTTTGTTTCTTGGCCTCCTCTCAGGATGAAACTACCCTAATTCTTTCTTATCTTTCAACAAACTTCTAACAGATTTTTTTTTTCCTTATTCTTATATATAAATATAGAACTGTAAATATTACTCTCTTTTATCATGCCTCATTTCACTGATACCTTAAATACAATTATAGCTAGATTTCAATGGGTTAAGTTGCCTTTGCTGTCATAAATTCAGGATGATTCTTCAGGTACTTTTCCTCTGCCTTAATTGTTAACCAACCAGTGTCTATTAAAGAAAGCAGCTTTGCAATGCAAATGGTGTCCTGTAAAGTGAAGTGAGTCAGAACTGCCATGCTTATTTCTGAATAGTGTTTTTTCTGGATTCTCTCTGAGCCTTCATTATGGATGCAGAAAGGTCTAGAAACAGTGTACATTCAGAGGAGATTGTGATGCTGCTTGAGGACAGGGGAAATATATCAAGTTCATGTGAGTTGTGCAGAACCTTTGAAGATGAGAGTGAGGACATTTGGAAACTAATCATCTTGTGATCTTGTGCAGAGTAAAAAAAACAAAAGCAAAACCAACACCATTTAACAACTGACACATCTCCAAAAGAAAAATACATTTTCAATAGTTATACAAATATGATAATACAGGCCAAACTTTCAAAAGCAGTCAACTAGATTGGTTATATAAAACTCCACTTTTGTGTGAAAACACATGTAATTCTTTTGTCCAGAAATTAATAGGAGCTACTTGCTTCTTTTCCTGGCTGGTAACTTGGTTCTTCTGACATAATTCAGTTTCAGAAGCTTGTATTCTTGTAGTGTTATTTGAATAAAAATTGATCTCATGGTTATAAAGACTCATCCACAGAGTCCAGAGACCAGCTCTCAACATGTGATCTGGATCTTTCCTTTTGGTAGGATGCTGGGAGGAACACTTATAGAACTTACCAAGTTCAAAGTGATTTGCATTGGTTAGGAACTCTGGCAAGTAAAAGAACTCAGGGGTGAGCTCCCTGACGTCACTCATGTTGTCCCTTGATGCTGATTCCCACGTGCTCTTGACACTGTGAAACATCCGGTCTGCAACATCAAAACTCCCACCCTGTGAAATGGAGACAGACAAAAGGACTTCAGTGTGAGTATTCTGTTGCATTAGAAGTATCTTAGCCAATTTTGCAATGCCCCTTATCACATGATTGATAAGGGGATGCCTCAAGGTCTGTCCCAGGTCCCTTAGTCCTGATTTGTACATATGTATGTTGAGAGGCCATAAAGCTTGGAGTCTCAGCACAGCCTGCAATAACAGAGGCAAGCAGGAGCCATCATGGGCAGCTTGAGAATATCCCCATACTCATGCTTCTGAAAGCAATTAATTTATTTCGTCCCAGAGTGATTTGCAAGCAATGGACCACTTCAGTTGTGACCCAAACAGTTGTGAACAATCTCATGTGCAATTCTCCTGTGAAAAAAATCCTTGGAGAAGGGGAGGTTACCACTGATGTAACATTAATTAGACCCAGGAAAAAAAGACAGGCCCAGTGTGCAGGAGTGTGCAAAGACTGGTCATTCTGTATGAGAAGGAAGACAGCATAAAGAGAAGAGAAAAAAGAATTTCTGGGGCCTGAGCTGAACCGGTAAGCAATGAAGCAATGAGGAGAAAAACTACCTCACATCTTGAGAATATTTGAATAAGTTTAGATTAATGAGAGTCAAACACTTAGACAAAAGCAGCCTTAGTATCCAGGACATCATTCTAAACTAACACCTCAAGGGGAAATTAAAATAAAAGTCACTTACTGAATGAAGGATATATGCCTTCTAATGAAACCATTTTCCCTACAGAATTTCCTAATGGGATTTCATATACTGTATGCATTTGTGAAAATCCAGGTTTACCTCTGCATATGGAACCCTATATGGAGTATGGAAGAATTTAATGTAACATAAAATTTCTATAATAACAGAAATAAGCAAATAAAAATCAATTTTTGGAGATCACCTGAATGAGTTTGTCAGAAACACCAAACTATTTCAGAGGAAAGCTGACTTTTTAACTGTATTAAAGTGACAGAACTGAATTGTTTCTCAATACCTAGTTCAGGTGCTGGCAGCAGTGCTCCCAGGCTAATATAGATATTTCTCATTGGGGTTAATTAATTTGGATTATACGTCATGGGACATAACTCTACAGCCCACTGCCAGGTCTCAAGAGAGATTGTCAGAGATAGAATGAGTACTTTTAAATAGTTCTGCAGTACAGTGAACATGTATGAATGATTGCTCACCCTCAACCATTCAATCCTCAAAGCTGCTTCCCTAGGCAAAAAGAATAAACCAGTGGGATTGTGTAATGAAGACACTAAAACACAGATGAGGTGCAAGAGTCAATCTGTTTAAGATATGAGATGCAGTCAGGTTCTATCTATGGCTGACCTCTTGGGAAAACAAAACCTTCAGTTAGTTTATTCTCTGCCTGTAGACTGTTGCATGTGCCAGATGAGGAGGAGGTTGTACTTCTGCACAGTAACAATCAGCTGAAGTTTTAACTTGCAATCTCTCATATAGGCAAACAACATTTAAGCACTCATGCTGTGAGGATGGGATTCCACTCCCACGGATCAGATGAACCCCAGGAGCAGTTCCCACATGGGTTTCTGATGCTAAGAACCACTGCCCTTTTGGCTCCCCCTGAGTACTTAGCCTGCAACTCCTTTAGATCTGCTCTGCTCAGTCTGGCAACTGCAAGTCAAGAAGTAACATTTGCCATATCTTTTTTTAGGGAGAAAATACCTTCATGGGTAAGTTATCAGAAGACAGTAGTCAATAAACCCCAAGTGCTGAAGTCCCATTCCTTGCTTGTCTTTTGAGATAGACTCAGACCAAAACTTAACATATATTCCAGATGGAAAGACCCCACCCCTCTTTCCCCTAAGGTGAATTCTGGTCAGGCTTCTGGTCCAGCCTCATCTCTAAATGAGATGCTAAAGCATAGTTCTGCTTTAGCTCCTTGTCCTTCTTCCTTATACCAGTCACAATTGTGAAGCCTTCCCACACCCATTCAAGGGACAGAGTGAAAAAGTGGCTAATCACATGAGCAAGCCTATCTGGAGTTAATCTGATGCACAAGGTCATCTTGCTCTTGATCATTATTAGGCAGGGACCCTTGGAGTCAAATTCAAATTGAAATTAAAACAGAGTAGAAGGAGGACTATAAATAAATCAACAGCTAACAAGTATCTCATTGAAGCATATTAAAGGGCTTTGTATATTTAATCTGCACACAGTGTGCTGTGTCTGGTGGTGATTGATGCTTTTTCATCTTTTTTTGCAGCTTTTATGAGAGCTGGTGGTAATCTCCTGAGAAACAATATGATTTGTAATAAAAAGATTACCTGTATTAAATAAAAATAATATATACATAGGAAATGCTGTTAGCGCGACAAATCTGGTTAAAGATATTACCACCAGGAAAAAATGTGATTTTTTCCCTAGCTGTCTAATTCATTTTAGGGAAAAGTAATATCTTTAAAACTTAAGCCTGTATTATTTATAAAGGAAGCAATAACTGATTTTCCCATTTCCTGTATTAATAAATTTATTTGCATATATTTATATCAGAATTAATGAGTTTTCTCTCTCTACGAATGCAAAAACTGCACTGAAAGGGAAAAAGTGAATCAAGAATTGCTTTATGCTTTTAGATTGCAAGACAACGAACTCTTATGACTTTTCTACAGCTAGACATAGTAAGTCTGTTTTCTTTCCTTTCAGTAGAGGCCTTACTGTCATCAAAAATACTGGAAAAATATGCTTTTTAAAACTAGAGTCCAGCAGGGTATATACAAAGCAAATAGGCAAAATGGTCTCTAGAGAGAAGTCAGACCTTCACAACACTAATTCATAACACTAAGCTTCCGTCACCTTGGTGGTGCTCAAGACCCAAAGACCTCAGTGTTTCTAAGAGTTGCTTATGAAGGTGCAAAGACTTACAACATGCCCAGAGATGCTGAGAAGTTGTTCCCTGCTAGTAGTGACTGCTCGAGAGTCAGTAAAACCATGAAAAGTAAAGACCCTGCTCTCTGTAAGTGCTTTTGAGATGGAAATGTCATGAAAAGTCAACCTGATAGCTGAAATGCAAGAGTGGGATAAGAATAAAAGGGGATAAAAGAGCTGAGTTGATCAAAAGCAAATCTCAATATTGAGGGCAGGTCCTAAAATGCCTTTCCAATAGACACTAAACATGGAAACCTTGCTGCTCTTTTGTGGTGCTGAGACCAATTCTTGAAAAGAATCCCAGAAGGTACCAACCAATACCTGTTCGATAAGCCAATTTTTCCTCCATTCCAGTAAAATATCCACAGCACATACAAACTTCATCCAGAGTCAGATTTCAATACAATTTTTAAAAAGTGAAATAAGGTTTCTCCTGTACAGTCCCATTACTGAAGGCAATGCTTCCTCACTTCAATGCTTCTGTGGTCAGGTGCAAATCAGCTGTTTGACTTGAGAGACAAAATGATATGCCAAACATCAATTTTTTTCACAGAGAGTGCACCTAAGTTGTTGCATGTCCTTGCCATGTATTCAGACTGTCCATTTGCAGGTATAAATGTAGCTTTTTCACTTTTTAAGATGCTGAGAAGCTTTCACAGCTCCCAAAGGCAGCAGCACCTTTCCAAGAGCTTAAGTGTGGGAGTTCTCCTTTTGCAACCTGACACTGACTTGATCATACAGTTCTCAGATCTGCTGTTTGCCTGAAAGCATCTCAGAGTTAGCAATTCCTAAGCTACCACAGGAGCAGTCACCTGGGGGAAATAACAACACTGAGCTCAGCTGAGCATGCACCAACATAAAAGCAAAAGAATATGAACAGAAGGAGTTCAACTGTTTCTTTTAGTGGGTCCACACCCAGAAAATTTTTTGCGTGTTTCAGATCTCAGTAGCCTTTGAAGATAATTATGCTCACAAAACTGCTGGTTACCTGCTGCTCACACAAACACAGTCACGAAGCATTCACTCAGACTGCAAACTCATTATGCATGAAAAGTGTGCCAGGGAGATCCAACAGCCTTTGTTGTTTACAACAAGAAATAACTGCTCCACAGTCATTCATGACTGCAGCTAACATATGGCTCACAGAGTGTGATGGCAGCCATTGCCTCAGGTGGTTCACTAACCCATCAACTACTGCTGGTAACAGCCAATATCATAGGGCTTATTACTTAATTAACACAGCACTTTATTTGTATTACTTCACTGAAAAAAAAACCCCAAACTACAACAGCAAAGCACTTGGAAAGCTGCAGGAGATACGGCCATCCCACACTATGCACACAGCAGTCTCCAAGTGTGAAATATTCTGGCCAAGCTATCTTCCTGTATTTCTCCACAAGGATAGGTAGATTTCAGCAAGATGCTCTTTAAAAAATACACCTTGGAGGATTGGTCCTCGTGGTAGACCCTGTTACAACACAACACATTACAGAAAAGAGGGTAACAGCTTTCTGCTACAGCCCAAGTGTATTTGCTTGAGCATTACCAACTGCCTGCTGAAAAGGGCAGTCAGGAAATTTGGTGCCCCTATACGCTGGACAGATAGGAAAAAATACACACAACATTCAATTTCCATAAATTCAATTGCATGGTGAAAGCCAGCTTGGCACTGTATAAACAGCAACAAGTTCAGAACAAGATCACACAAAATATTCCTTCTGGAGCATTGGATGTAATCTCATCCCACTTCTTCAGGAAGTTGATCCCATGATCCCTATAATTTCACACCTGAACCTGTATGTCCTCACCTGGCCCAGGAATGTTCTTTATGCCACCACAGCAAGCTCCTAGTATTTGCCAGCAGCCGCATGGCTGTACTTGGGCTTAGAAGACCTGCCATCTTATAGAACATCATACCAAGTCCCATCTGCCCCAAAGCCAGAAGCTTATGGTCAGACAGGCAATAAAACATGATCTATTTGTTTACATGTCTCAGCTCTCACAAAGCTAAATAATCCTTCTCCCTCACATCAACCATGGTCCCCTTAAGCTGTTTTCACTGAATTCAACATTCATGGCATAAATGTTGCCCCAAGTCCACATAGAGAGTATATCAAATGTCAGAAGAACTAATTCCCCTTCATTACACAGCCACAGTAATGCACTACATGGTTTATAACAAGGAGTAGAAGAGAAGTTATCTTGCCCCCTTACCTGCAGAGAACAGAAGGTCTGGGTGAATGGCTCCATTCTGACCAGGTAAGATGCCACTATAATTGCTGATGAGTAGTGAGTACAGTAATGGCACTGGGCTGACAGGTCTCCTGGAAATTGCACACAAATCAGATTCCAGTAAAAAACCCCACCATTTCAAGCCCATAGCATCCAGTTACCACAATACAACTAAACAGGGAACAGGTATTTTAAGCAGATGTGTTCAAGGACCTGTGAACTACAGCACACCTTGAACTGAATAAGTGTACATTGAATGTGCATATTTACTACTGAACTATGTTCATTTTTTGCCTTCCACATTTCATTTTCTGAAGAAAAGGCCTTTAACTTTCCAGACCATCCCTTTCTCTAGTAGTGCCAAAAAAGCTCTTGATCTCCAGAGGTCAACAGCCTCAACATTCTGTTTCCTTTTCTTAAGGTAGCTGTTAGTTAACCCATGTGCAGCAGTCTTCTACATGTAGCTTAGCTAACAAACAAGACCAATGTGTGCAGCTTTGCTAACAGCACAGTTTTCCAGAGAACATTGCTTTCTGCTGTAGCTTTTTTCCTGTCCAAGGGAAAAGAATAGAATGCAGCAGTACAAGGCACATAAGGCAGTACTTGCATTTCTTTCAAAGAGACATTTCTCTTTGAATTGTCAGGCTGTTTGCATACAGCAGTGAGAGAGGCTGTCCTTGGTATGGTGTTTCTCTTAGCCACAGATCTGCAAAGTTTTTGGGTGTTCTGAGGGGACTCAAGTCTCTGTTGTCTATTAGCCTCCTAAAACACTCACCCTCACTTTTTTCCACTTCATTGAAGCGCTGGACGAACTTCTGTTTTCTCTCCACAGTCTGTGCTCCCATAGGCTTTGACAGGTCTCGAAATGTGTGAGGATCAGTGAGGTTTAGAGTCTGAAAAGAAACCCAGCAGAGATGCAGATTTTAAGATCTTAGACATCATAACTATCCCAGTGACACCGAGAGGTGGCAAGGCTGTGTTGGAAGTTTCACTCATACAAGAAGGTCACAGGTTTACCCTCCTCTGGAACTTCACAAATAAACGACCTGCCAGATTGCAAATTGCTCTCAAGGCTTTTCTGTCCAAAACTCCCGCTCTGTGTTCACAGAAACCTGTCCATGCCTATCTGCTGAGCTGATGCAGCATGTCCTTAACTAGGTCTGTACTAAACAGATGTTCATCCACAGAACATGATCCTCAGTATGCTGACTTGAAGATAAAATTAATCTTATAGAATCAGTACAGTTCAAACTAATTACTTCAAATTTTAAACCATTTGTCTAGACCCCTCTGCTTCAATGGCATCATTCACCAATCCTTTGTGCAGTTTCTACCACAGAAAGTACAGAATTCTGCAGGCAGCACTGACCTCAGAGTGGTAGTCAGCAAGGACCCACGGAAACACAGGATACTGCATGTAATCATTGTAGCTGCGGCCAGCCAGAGTGTTCAGGTACATGAGGTAATCAAAGTTGCTGATCTCCCTCTTCTGCAGGGAAAGGAAACAAGCATTAAAACCTCCAGACTCTGCCCCTAAAAAACCATGCAAAGGCACCTTCACAGGCCTGTGGTTCCCAGGTCCACCAGGACAAGAATTATATAAATAGTGAAATCAATCATCCTTTGCCATTCAGAGCAACGAAATACCTCTTATACAACAATGCATTCCACAGAACCTGTCTTCATTCTGTCTCTTCTTCAGTCAGGCCATTTGCATTTGTCTATAATCATGCAGTGCTTTTATGCTGTATTTGCATAACAGAGCACTTTTTCTTGATTTCAAAGTGAGCCAAATGCATGCAGTCTGGGTACTGGAAGACCCTGGATAACTGCCTATACAGAAAAGGCTGCACAAAGTGCTACATATAAGCAAGAAGGTATGGATTTCTTCATTTGTCTTGAGTCACCAAGATCATGGCTACAGAAAAGTAAACACATCTCCCAGCTCAGCAAAACATCTGCGCATTGATTTAGCTGTATAGATGATCTGTGAGCAGGCATTCAACTAGGTAGCTCTCTTTGGTCTCAATTTAAAAATGTGCATAAAATAATACTTAATCTGTCAGACAGTAGCACCATATGTTTCACAGCAGGAGGAGCAAAAACTCTGCAATAACCAGATGTAAATACTGTGCTCCTCTTGCCAACAACCTCACCTCCAGCAGTGAGAGAACAGCTTAGGCCTTGAGGTACATATGTACACACACACACATATCTGTGTGCAGACATATCTGTGTGGTGAAATTCTTTGCTTAATTATGTGCAGCCAAGATTTAGCTTACCTGCCACTTTTGGAGCATTGTCTTTTCCCCTCCTGAGTGCTTCCTGTATGGAACAAACATTTGATTGAAACAGCCTACTTCAGAACAATAAGAGAAAGTCAAAACATTAACATCTGTGCTCCCTGTGCCCCCTGCTCCCATAACACAGAAATGAGAGAACACCAACACTAGAAGGCTGAAGTTTCATCATTGACCAAATAATTCCAAAATCAGAGTGTCATTGATTAGGTTAGTGCCGTTCTGAGTTAAGCCACACTGCTCAGTCTGTACTCTCAGTCTCATGCCATTTGGAGCTAGAGTGCTAATGACAGGTACCATTAACCCTGTCTGCTTCTATTCTGAAGCCTTATTCTCAAAAGCTCATGCTTTTCTGAAGCATTCAGAAAACACTGACTTAAAACCAGAACTCTCTCAGTCTCCATATCAAAGACTTTTGTTGCACAATCCACTTTGAAACCAACATAGTTCTTAAAGAGTGGATTGTAATTTTAATACTTTTTAAAGTAATAAACATGTCTTTTCTACATTTTTGGTTCTCAAAATGCAACTTGATATTAAAGTTTTAAATAAAAAAAAACCCAGATCAACTAAAAGCAGGAGAATTCACTTGAAAATAAGAAAGAGTCAAAGGTTCTGAAGAAACAAGAGTTTCATTTCAACTGCACTGAACCAGAATGTATGTCAGTATCTGAAGACCATGGACTTGCTCTTGTCAACATCTAGAGACAAAACTCAGACAAGGGACAACTGGATTATCACGGTTTAGCCCCAGCTGGTAAATGAGTCCAACACAGTCACTTACACACCATTCCTGCATAGGGATGAAGGAATTGCAGGAGGAAAAGTGAGAAAACTTGTGGGTTAAGATAGTTTAACAGATAAAGCATAGGATGTGCACGCAAGCAAAACAAAACAAGGAATTCACTCATTACTTCCCGTTGGCAGGCCAGTATTGAGCCATCTCCATGGCTCCATCCCATGTAACCATGACTTACGAAAACAAACATCACTCAGAACGTCCCTGTCTCTTACTCCCCCAGGTTTATACGCCGAGTTTGATACGGTTTGCTGTGGAACACGCCTTTGGCCAGTGGGGATCAGCTGTCCTGGCTGTGTTCCCTCCCAACATTTTATGCACCCCAAGCCTCGACATGGTCCTGATGGAACAGTTTGAGAGATAGAAAAGGCCTTGACCCTGTGTAAGCACTGCTCAGCAATAACTAAAAGATCCCTGAATTATCAACACTGCTTCCAACACAAATCCAAACGCGATTTTCTTCTACAATGCGGAAAATTTAGTCTATACCAGCCAAAACCAGTACACAGATTGAAGAAACTTTTCATCTGCCGAAGTAAACAGGCTTACTGACCTGATAAAATACTGGTGGTAAGAGAGGCTCTTCCCCTTAGGAGTAAAACAAATCCTAAGGTGCCAGCTCAGGGTCAGGACATTTCACTTCATGAAGTGTAAGGAAATCAGTTCAGCATAGATTATAAAGCTACTGCAGGAATAACTAGCTGCTATTTTTTACTCCTGTGCTCTGTATTGGATCACACTAGAAATCCACAAAGCAAGGCTTAAAGTAGCTTCAAAGATCTAAATAAAACACCAGAATGGTCTATGATCATTACCATTTTATTGAATTTGCAGTAGTAATTTCTTGTCAACCACCTCTCATGCTTATGAATAATTTTACTGCTTATTCAATCCTGGACCATTTAATAGTGTACAAAAAGGAAAAGCACTATGGTTTACATGTTATTTTATTCTTTGCTTAGAGAAAAGTGTGTGTCCCAGAGAAGGATTTTGAATGCATAATCCTGAAAGCCAGGATGAATTCTAGCACATGGTCTACAATTCCTAAGCTTTGCTTAGGTCTCCTGCTAAGCATATGAAACCTAATAATGATAGGCTATGTTTCTGGAAACCAGTACACACAAAGGTGTAGAGTTCATGTCCAGTAGAGAAAAATATGATCTTCAGCCTCTGTCCAGAAAAAGAATAGAGTATACAATTTACACAGTGTAAATCAGAAGAAATTCTATTGACTAGAGTAGTTATGTTGAACCCTCAGTTTGAGCAACACATGGCTCATGAATGTGGGAACTCCAAAGTACAAAAGTGGTATCATGAACACTTATCCTTTAAAATGAAGCCCTCTCACACTGTATGTACATTTCACAGAGTGCTGCTCCAGTGGCCTTTGTTAGGCCTCCAAGACACATTTGGAACTCAGAGAGGGTATCTTAAAGGGATGTAACAGGATCAGGATTCCTGGCATTATTTGAAGTGTGGTTGGATTAGGCTGTTTGCTACAGAGTGATCAAGTTAGGTTCTTCCCTTTCCACAGGGGCATACTTGCTCACTAAAACCATCCAGGTTTATTTTGGATTTCTGGTTGAGTTAGAGTGCAGGGGAGAGCATTATAAAATGCTTCACATGGGACTAAACTGGGCCAGTCTCGTGTGGATGTTATGCAAATATATTTATGTTGATTTGTGGGTGCCATGATGCCCTAGTGAAACACTTGCTCTACTTGTCACAAGCCCTAAACAGCTAATAAGACCATAAAAGGGTCAAAATAATTCTCTCTGCTGACTTTGGGAGCCACTACATAACTCAGAGAGGTTGACAAGTTCACCATGTCATGAAAATAAGCAAGGCTAAATGTAGTCTCTCCCCTGTAAAAGCCATCCTTCTGGGTCTCAGAGGATGCTCCCTCTAATTCCCCAGAGATCTGAAATCCTCCATTCTCCTCTCTTGACTCAGGGTCTCGAAACAAGAATTGCATTACAGGCAGCTAAAGCCTATTCCTACCTTCTCCTTGATGATCAATAAGCATTTTTCCAGCCAACACCTCTCTAGACAGCACAGCAAAAGCTCAGTGTAGATGAAGGTCAGCTACCCAACTGCAGTAACTGAATTTAAAAATAAATAAATAATCAAAGGCTGGTTTGTAAAAGAAACTGAAGTGCTTTATAAATATAAATAACTACAGTTCTAGAGGGAGTGAATTTATATGAACTCAAGAGAAGTACCTACAAATCTATCTATATCTTAATTTATAAGGTATTTGTAGGACACCAGCCATGGCAGAATGTAAACATGATGTGTACTAATGATGATCCACCTTTGGCTACTCTGTACGTGATTTATTAATCCCTCTTCCATTAACATCAGACTATGATCTCACCCTTGTGATAGGCAGTGTGCCATTTGCTAGAGATAGGTGGACCTCAACCCATTTGGAGATTCATTGCAGATGAGATAACCTCAAAGGATAAGATTTTGCCCTCACTAAAATTAACTTTAAAATTCCAATAAATTTAATAGATTCTTAGATTTCTGCTTTAATTCTCTTTTTTCCCCTTTCCATCCTCCAGACTACAGTCTAAAAAACTGTGCCAAGGCTCTCCTAAACCAACTTTTCTTTAAAAATCTTTGCAATTACCAAAGAAATACGAGCTTTCCCTTGTGAAATAATCTGTCTCTGTCAAACTTAGAAGAGGTCTAGGTTAGATTATTTTATTCTAAAGGTACAGCATCTTCCTTGTTTGACTGTACCAGTCCACCTTCCAGTTATGCTTAATCTGTGCTAAAGAATTGAGATGTAATTCAAAATAAAAAATAAACACCATATCCATGTAAGGTTCCTTGAAGCAGGGCGTCTTGAAAGGGCTAGGGCAGGGGGAGAAAGGAATCGCCCTCATTTATGGGACACTGCTTGCACCATGTGCATTCACAGTGCTTAAACCAAAGGGAAAACATTTCCACTGTGGAGATATCTCCAGTGGAGATACTGCACTCAGGCATACTTCAGGTCATGAAGAAACACATCAAGTAAATCCAGTTAATTTGTTTAGGTGAGCAGAATGCCATCTCTAACCCTGGAATCAGACAAGTACATTAACATCATCAGCTTCGTTATGCCAATAATATCTTGGTCCTATTATCAGCAAGAGAGGCGTTAATGTTGCATCTCCTGTGAATAATACCTAAACAAACCATTCAGCTTATTTTCTTCCATGGTAGGATTTCTTTCAGATATTATTTTGAAATTATTGCGATCAGTTACTAAAAGCTTGAGCTTGGTGACCTCAGGCATAGGGACAAATTTCAATAAATTCACATGCTCCAGACAGAAATCATTATACCAAGTGCACTTTTGAAGGGTCACTGATAGATATTGTAGATTGATGTGACAGATAGATACATATGAACAGATATATTGCAGCTCATATACTCTCTGCTGCACCACTGATTGAGCCTTCCCTCCTGTGTCCACATCTATCCCATCTGGCGCGTGGTAAGGATGGTACCACAAACATCCTGAGTTTTAACACAAACAGACAAGTATCTCTCACTCTGCTGCAGCCAAGTAAAATGAAATAGTCAAGTGACTAAAATGGACAGTTAAGGCAATGTTAGAAGCTGACTAACAGCATCTAATGAACTCCAGATGCTTTTTATTTTGGCCTAATTTGAAATACAACATTTCCAGAACTGCATGCCATTCAGTTCTTTTCCTTCCAGCTCGATCTTGCATTCTGGAACCAACCATTATGCTAATGATCTCCAAGGGCGTAGCACTCCTGTTGCTTGGTAACACACGTTTCATAAGCTGCAGAAGTAACACCGAATAGCAGGACCCTGGAGTTGGGGAAACCCTTCAGCCACTCCTCACCAGCATGCTCACACAAGCTTCTTGAAGAGCTGCCATTTTCCATCAAGGAAGTACCATTCAGAATTCACAGCACTGTGGAAAGGAAACTGTCCTGTGTTTCAAGCTCATGGCTTTATGCACAGACTGAAAGACTAATTCATTATTCAAAGAAGAGCAGACACAGGACAACTGCACAGTAACAGCCCACACTGCTGAGAAAAACCGAGCAGCTTGTGACATCTGCACCTCACCCTCTGGGCCTTTCGAGCTACTTAGCCGGTAAGATCATACGCAAGGGGCAGCCTGGCAGAATTGTTAAGATGAAACAATGTTTTTGCTTATTCTTGGCGGGCCTTGATTTTGCAACTGACTTTGCACTGTGTGATAGCATGGTGGCCCTGAAGTCATCTGGAAAAGTAAGATTAAGAAAGAAAAGTTTTCTCAAACTATTTACTTATGGTGGAATTTAGTCTAAACCTGCCTGTTTAAGACTGCATTTAAGACAGTCAGTGAATTAATCTCTTCCGCAACAGATCATATCCAACAATGAGAAATCGTAACAGGCTTGTGAGCAGGGAAGTGGAACTGTTTGGCTTCATGCAAAGTCATTTGCTGTACGAATGCTGGTTTTAAGCTCTGCATGCAAGTATTTTGCTATAGATGATAGTATCACCTATTCCATGGGTGAATTAGCACACGGCACCTCACAGCCTTCCTGCCACCAGAGACGTGCAGGGAATGTGGAGCTCTGCTGGGCTTGCTGCTCTGCAGCACGCAGAATTCCAAGAGGGAAGACAGAGGAAACTTCTCACAGAGTAGTTTAAGATGGGCTCAAGATAGTCCTGTGCAGCTTTGGGTGCAGTGAACTAGGAAACACCAATCCCAGAAGAAAATAATAGGCAGAACCACGGAGAAGGAGGCCCTGAAGCACCAAGCAGTGCTACAGGCAGAAGGCCAGTTCTGCACCCACCTGGGCCAGGAAAGGAGAAAGAGATGTTCAGTGTCCAAATATGCAGTCTTTTGGGATCAGATCATCTTTTTTGGGCAGGCTTAAGATACTATGGGTCATGACTGACCCCTGTGCAAGTGCTTAAGTGCAGATAAGGAATAATCCCCAATCCTTCCTTGTCTCAGAGAGACACTGACAGTCTTAGTACTGATGTTCAGGTCTGTTCCATCCCTGCAGCTCCCAGCAACCCTGAGCACCACAGCCAGCATAATGTCCTTGACACACATTTTCTATTAATTTCTGTATCAGATCAGCCTCTGATCTCTGGACCTGTTAAGCACTCCTAAAGCTCTGGGCTGCAAAAGCCCATCCAGGCCAAAGATTCTAACAAGTGTGGATAAAAAGAGAAAGGGTTTTCTAGTCAAGATCCATTTTAGTGAGACCTTACCACAGAAATACAGCACCCTCCACCCGAGGAAAAGGCTTGCCAACAACTCAGAGCGTGAGCCCGGCAGTGGGGTGCAGGTTTAGAGAAAACAGGTGGAAAGTCTCATCATCATTTCTTAGGTGGTAGGGCAGCACATGTACCTCTCCCTCTGCCATTCCAGGGGATGCACTGTGAGCACAAGATTGAACAGGTATAATTAACATTTAAGCAAGGAGGACTCCTGTGATTCCTGAATCTTTAATATCAGTGGCTAGAGGACTGGGGCCCTCTACACAGAACCAAAGACAATAAGACATGGCTAAGTAAGCTCCATTATCTCCAGCTACAACCCTGAAAAACACTGATAATTTACAAGCATGCAGAGGCAGGAGAGCTATACATCCTCTTCAAGTTGTCAAGCACACTAAAGCATTTCTGCAGTCCTCTAGTACTAATCCCTACTTTTGGAATTGCAAACCATAATTTTCTAAGTTTGAAATATGGCTCCAACTTTTAACCCAAAATATATAGCACTTAGAGTGAGCTCTCCTTAGGGACTTGAGCAGTGCATCTGAGAGGTTCACAGTTGGATGTAAAAAAATTTGGCTAAAGTAGGCTGTGGGAAGAAAATCTTTGGAGTCTGCATATTATGCAGCGCATCATACAAAGAGATCTCTCCTGAGAAAAATCACGCTGATCTGTTTGTTTGAACTTCTTAAAAACGTGAAAGGTCCAGGTTCAAACTTCGTAAGAGCCTGGAAAGGGTTATTGACAGAGAAGCACAAACCCAGCAGGCTGAACTGCAGCGCTCAACCTTGTACGCCAGGCTCCCTCTAGTGCTGCCAGGCACGCACAGCGCAGAGGGACCCGGCACCGGGAGCCAGCTGCCAAACAGGGGCACAGCTGGATGATTCTTTGCCTAGATGGTATTTTGTAAAATAGGAAAGGAAACTATTTTGGCTCAATGTTGTCCTCTTGGATTTTAAATGAAAAGTAATAGAAAAAATTTATAGGAACTGAATACAACGTTTTCTGAGATTTCAACATGTTTTTAGAAAGCATTTTAAAAGAAACTATAAATTTGAAATTAGGGAAAAAAATTACATGTTTTTCCTTGAGGCTCCCATTCATTTTTTAAAGGCATACATGTTTGAGAAGCTTCATTATCAAAAAGCACTGAATGTTTTGGTCAACTTGTCCAACACAAAATTCAAACAAAGAAAAAACTGGACCCAAAGGTCCCCTAGTTATGGCAATTACAGGAAGCAGAAAGTCTCTTTCCATTCTGCCAACACTTAAGAAAGCTCCCCTATAGATCTTTTTCTGAAGCATGGTAGTCACCCCACCTCTGTGCACCAGAAAGGAGTCAGGGTGTCCTGTATGAGCAGTAGGGCCCTGGCATTCCCCATACTGCTCAACTTTATCTTCACAGAATTGCCAACAAGAATATTGCATAAAATCTTTAAAATGAGTGAGCTGTGATTAGAAAATCCTGCTGTTTTGATCTCCAGAACTTTCTACTCACTCCTGGGGAAATCATTTATATTAACATCAACAAAGGTGGAAAGAGTACTTATTTACACTGTAGAGTACTTTGCTTCAGTTACCAGTCAACATATAGGTAGAATAGCATTGACATTGCCCCTTGGTAATATGGTTCTGTAACTACTCATGAGGGACAGAAACACGGGAGTGACACACAGAAACATTTAACTGTGTTTAAATATTTTCATATAAAATAACAAAAAACCTATTTTGGAACTCACCCTCAGGGCAAGACCGAATCCACTGCGCTGCTTCCAGTATTTTCTGAAGCATCTGCCTCATTACAGAGCTCTTGGGAGAGTGGGTGGTAGCTGGGTTAATGCTTTTGCATTATTTTGGGCTATGGCATGTAATTGAAAAGAAGCTGAAATGCCTTAGTTGTAGCTTGAGCTTCCCCTTCATGTACTCACACATGATTAATGAGTAGCCAAAAAGCCTGAAGGGTTTGTAGTGCAGTCTTTCTAATAGGGACATGTATTGTTGACAAATCTATATTTTATCCTAAACAATCATTCATCAAAGCTGCAATTTGACTCTTCAAAATTAAATGCCAGAGCACCCAGACCTGAGATTACTCAGCTGTAACCTGTGCTCCTCTCTAAACTCTCACTGGGAGGGACATTGTCATCCATTTCCAGGGCATCAGCCTATTTCCTTTGCCACTAGCCATAATTAGCAGCTGTATTTGATGACCTTTGATTAGAAAGAGTTCACCAAACCTGAGAATAACTGGACTATATTCTTACAGGCCTCATTCCAGGAAGCATGTAACAAACACATGCTGAGCATCAGTATGAGCCAAAAGTCTGACTACTACACCTATATGCATTTTTCTGAGGGCAGGGCACCTTTGCAGTGGGAGACCTTCTATCCCATAGCACGAACAAAATAACAAGGTTAGAGTATCCAGAGGAGGAGACACTTAGCAAGGCCTGGTTTAACATGGCATTAAGCAGCACTGACATCAATCCCTGTTGCAGTTTGCCCTGTAGGTGATGTATGAATTGCCAATCGTTCTGGCAAGTCTGGGAGCCCACCATGTTCCTGAATCCTGGTTAAAACAAAATTCTTAATAATTTCCTTTAAGCTTTTAATATTTCAATAACATCCAGAGCCCAAATCTCAAGTCCATTACACAAGAAATTTAACCAACCTGTTAGCAAATGCCAGGCCTGTAAAGATGGCAACTGTTGATCTGGTAGAATGAGACAATTTTGGATAGCTTCTTTTAAAACAGTCTCTAAGGACTGTGTTGAGACCAACAATGTATTTTTCTCTGTAGTCCTCAGCTGGCTGATGGATAATAACAGATTTCATTCAGTTTCATTATATCCTAAGCTCAAATCAGTATTTAGGAATGAAAGACAGCAAATGTGTCCCACTTGTAATTTCACCCTGTACTGTAACATAGATGTTACATTGCAATGAAATAATATTGTAAATTATTAGAATTTCACCTACTGAAAATACTTTGAGGAAGAATTTTCAGAGTTGCAGATTTCCAGTTAAAAAGTTCTGACCTCAGAAAAAAACAACTTCAGAAAAGTCTAGCAGTAATATTAACATGTATTAACATGTAACTGTGTGATTAACAGCCATGGCTTTCAATGGCTTTATTGGAGTTCTCACATTTTATCAACAGGGTCTGGTGTGTCTGTCTGTCAGCAGAGAGATGCCCAAGGGAAAAGGTCCACAAGGGAAAAGGATCACCTTGAAAGTGGCCAAAAATTCACTCCGGGTACTTTTTAATGGAAGGCGTCGTCTTGAGTTAAGCAAAATGGGCATTGCCGTCTTCCCCAAGTGCCTTCTGGAGCTGGCTGATGTGGAGGAAATTGATTTGAGCAGAAACATGTTAAGAAAGATTCCAAACATCATTGAGAAGTTCCAGAATCTGATGTGGCTGGACCTGCATAGCAATCAGATTGATGAGCTGCCTGCAGAAATAGGCACACTTCAGAGCCTTACTTACCTGAATTTATGCAATAACAAGTTGACCACAAAAGGTCTACCAGAAGAGTTGACCCGTCTCAAGAACCTGCGTACTCTCAACCTTGGCTTAAACTGTCTTGAGACTATTCCCACCACTCTTGGGGCCCTGAGGGAACTTATTGAACTAGGTCTCTTTGACAACTCCTTGACCATCATCCCGAAGAGTGTGAAAAAACTCCCTAAGCTTGAGAGAATGAATGTAAAAAGAAACCCTTTACCAGAATTTGCAAAGGAAGACGAGCCAATTGACACCATTAAACGCATAGAATCCCTTTACTTAGTAGAAAAGAAAGACCTGTGCAATTCCTGCCTGCAGACGTGTCAGGGTGAGAGGGATGAGCTGCACAAGTTAGAGGACATGACACCCGGCCCCTCAGATAAGCCAAATTTCTCTTCACTCACTACACCCAATTCCACTGCAATGGATAACCAAGAAGAATGGAGAATAAAAGATGAAAATCCATGAAATATGCCAAGGCACTCTACAGATCATGTTCCATGAAGTCCAGCCCAAGCAAATAAAAAGCTGACTTCCCTCCTCCTCCGTTTTCCTGTAGTTCTGCTTCTTTAAAGATCAGCTTTGTTTTAGAAGCAGATGTCTGTGGTCTCTAGAATGAAAACCAGAACAACTAAACCAGATGTGTATTTGGAAAAGGCTATTTACATCTGGGCCTGTCCCTACAACATGTTCTCCATGACTGGGCTTTTTGGAGTCATTTGTGTGTGCAGTGTGCAGTGAAGGGATCTTTTAAACAATAGGTTTTTCTAATAAATCCATTCCCACCACTAAGCCTCGAGTATTATTTCTGCTCATTTTCATAGGGTGAGACACAGTTCACCTAGTCTCAGTAAATATCATTTGGAGGAAAAGGAAAAGACCTGGGAACTTTCTGCTGCTGGTGGGCTGCCACCAAGCTCTCAGAGTCTCAAATGGGCACTGTCAGTGTAGGAACTGCGAGCCTGTTCCAATTGAGCCGAGGCAGCAAACACAAGTGTTATGCTCAGGAGTAACTAAGCAGTACAAGTACAACACTTAGAGATAGACAACCAGTGATCCTGGTTGCCATCAAGGGGCCAGATTCCGCAAGTTCTTTGGGATTTTGAGTGCTATACCTAGATGCAGCAATCTCCCAAGTTGTACAACACAATCAGCACGACTGCCCATACTCATAGCGCTTTGCCAGCCTCTGAATCTCTATCCAAGGAGGATGTAAAAGGGGTAGGAAAAATATTTATCTTTTTAAGGGTCCCAGGCTCATCACTTAAGCAGTGACTAAAGTGATTAAGAGAAGAGTAACTGTCTTCCATGATCCAAGAGTCGGCTTCTGAATTGACAAAGCCAGGTCTGGTATCCCCAGAGCACTTTTAGCTTTCTGTTGACATGTACACATGCACATGTGCACCTGAGCACACAGATTCACTTGCTGAAATCACATCCTTAGGGCAGGGAGTGCTGACATCCTGCAAACAGCAATACACAGGGACAAGCAATGAGCAGATTATAAAAGCACTCAGGCATGACATCAGAAGGGCTGGCAGAGGCCATAATAACCTATGGCGACAGCAAACATTTAAGTATATTTGAATGAAGAATAAAGTGCCAGGAGCACTTTATTTTTTAAATGACTACAGTAGAGCCTGGGAGTCAGAGCTCCTGCATATTTCCTATGGACTAGGTGGAAAAACTGATAAGGGATTTCCTAGAAATTCTATTGCCTCAATGTCATATGATGCATCAAGCTAGTAATTTCTTCTTTCCATGCTTCAACTGTGCAATTATTAAGGGTGTGTCTGGGCAAAGAATTTAATCTGACCTGCCTCCTTGTCTCAGGTATGGCAGGAAAAGCTGGAAAAATGTGGAAGTTGGCCTAGATGGGGAAGGAGCCTCAAGTGCTGCTTTTGTAATTTCCTAAATCTGAAGCAGCTCCACAATTCAAACAAGGGAAGAGTAAACTCATCCAGTTTTCAGTCTATTAGCTCTGACTGGTAAAGGGAAGCACACCTATTGAGGTAATTTTCTCTAACTTTCTACTTTAACACAACTTTTCTGGCTTCAATACTTAGGCAGTGATTATAATAAATGTTACATTTATTTTATTTCAGTTCATGCTCTAACATGGTCCAGTTTATCAATAAAGTAATATGAAGGAGATAATAATTATTAATCAGCTATGCACAGTCAGCTTTTTGACACTCATCTTCATACTGTGATGAAGTATGCTAGAATGCTTTTTGAAGTTCTGGCAACACCTTTGAATCTTTAAAAGGAAGGATACAAATAGCTATGTTTTTATATGCTTTTTAAAGGTGCAACTTACTCACATAATTGCACTTATTACAGTTATCCAATGTTTCCTATGTTTTACCTTATATTTAGGGATTCTTCTGTTATCCCCTTGGACTTCAAAGCAGGTTGGAAAGAACAAAATCTATAGGAGATATGAAAGGTCACATTATAGTTATGCAAATAGTTATTAGGACATATTACATATCTACATAACTGCTTTGTCCTCACAACTTTCTTCAGGAAGCCACAGCATTGCCATGGGACTCTAACCTAGGACAAAGCTATAAGACAAGAGGCAAAAGCATACACCTAATATTAAGGAGTTGCTATGGGCTGGATAAAAACAGTTTCTTTCCCCAACAGGACTTTGAATTTCCATACAGAGTTATGAACTTTTTGGTTTCAGGTGCTATCAAAGTCAGAGAATAAGAACCCGCTCGGCCATTTATTTAGCAAAAATGGCAGAAAGAGCACCAACCCCCATCTCAGCTATTCATATTTACATTTGCTGTGGGTTTATGATATCAGACAAACTATACCCTTGAAATATATAGTTTTGGTGACCTTCAGCTGAGGATCAAAACCTTGTCTTGAACTGCCTTTGAAAGATTCCCCCAAGAGATACTTGTCAGAACTCAAAGACAGCAAAGATAAGGGCTGGCTCTGGGGCAGATCCTGGTGATTCTAAGTAGCCTTACTATGCAGCCTGTTTGGAAAGGAAGAACAGATAAATCTGCCCTGACTTTTTAATGCAATGATGCAATAGGGATTGTTCAGACATTTCAGGAGCAGAAGGAATTCCTATGATTCTTTAGAAATTAACAGTACCAATGCTCAGTTCGGGCTGCAGAATTTAGTACAGGAAGCACTAGTACTGGAGTGAATTTTCCTGTGTAGAGGCCAGTGAATGCAATCCTGATCTAGTGGCCAGAACTGCAGTAGACAATAACATGCAGGAAAACAAAGTGCAAATTAATCACTTCATAGTCTTACATTCAAGTTCCATTAAACAAGACAAGCACATAAGGAGAATTTTTTTAAAAATGCCATTGTTAAAAGTTAACTCTACAAAGATAAAGTCGGAGAGACAAAAATATGCTATTCCTAAAGAATCTAGTGCAGTGATAGTATGAGGGTTGAAAGAAAGCAGGAAGAAACCTTCTTTTACCCAGTACTGTGAGGTGAGGTGGAGGTAGCTCTCATCTCAGTGGGAGGAAGGAAAACCGCTACAGTCAAAATTTCCTGGGATGAAGGGACACAAAACACCACTGGGTGCTAGAAAAGTCCTACACAATAGATCCCTTGATAAATCAATGACTGTGTAATGCTCCAAAGAGCCATCACAGGTCAGCAAAAGGAAAATTTTACAGCTAAAGTGTAACTCATTAAAACTCAAGGAAAAAATGGAAAACAAAGCTCCTGCAGCAACACAACACAGTCACCTGACACCAGGATAAATAAGACTGGTATACCAAGCATCACCAGGAACATTCCCACGTTACTGTGAGCTAGTCATTACCTTTTAAATATCTTATTTCGGTCACTGTCATGGAAGACCAGAAATCTGGAGTAACCATTTTTGAAGAATATTTCCAAGGCGATCTCCTGGAAAGGTAAATAATTTACAGTGTGAGGAGCTGCAGAGCAAAGCCTAGTGCTGCAAAGGGTTCATCGTGGCCTGTCCAATTCTTCAGGGCTTTAAAAAAACAGACTTTGACTTTTTTGACAAATGTGCAGAATTAACACAAAATATGTCTAACATTCTAAGTTTCTTCAACTGTAGGGATGGTTCTACAAGGTGACTAGCAGTTCAAATACTTCTTTGAAGCAAAACCAAACTCCAGATATTGGTTCCATCACTCATTTTTTCCTTTTGCTTCTGAAACATTTTTATAGTGAAATCTCAGTGTGATTAATAAGAAAAGAGTAGCATTAAGTTCCAACTAGGTGATAAAGATAAGACAAAGAAGGGAATCTAAATAAGAGTTTCTTTCAGAAAGCAACCATACTGCTTGCTAAATTAAGACAGAGCTCAACAGAACTGCCAAATAGTTTCCCCTGACTAGAAGTACCAAAGGAGAAAGGGGAGTTTATGACATTTCACACCAAAACTTTGAGGAATTGAAGTTGAAAGAAAACTTCACGCCCTTTTCCCTGTCCCCGAAATGTCTCCAGACATCGTTTTTCTGGGCATTTGAATATAATCCTATTATTTACTTATTGAGAGGTCCTTTTTCCCCCCATGTCATTCAAGTAAAACTATAAATAACATGTAGTGTCTGGGAACTCAGACATGAGTTTCAATCCAAATGTGGCAGGTGCAATACAAACCTAGAGAAACACTCTGATGGCAGGTGGCCCATACATGATTCACAAATAAAATATAAAGCAGAAAGGTAATATGAGAGCAGCTATGACAATAAACAGCTTGCAGCATTTGCTCTGGAGCTCAGCTTTTCAAACGAGGTCTGCTCAAGTGTTGCCATTACAGAAGTGGGCCAGTGCTTTGCTCTGGGCTGGACTATGTGCATGGACAAGAGGAGACCAGCTGAGGCAGTGTCACTGCCTAAACAGCAGATCTACCTGTCCTGCAGGGAAAACACAAGGAATCAGCTTTCCTCTTTTTCCACAATATTTTATCAAAGAAGTTTGTGGTATAGAGTCCCAGCACAAGCCTGATACAGATACCTGAGTTTTCAGTTCATTAACTGAACAAAACAACCCTGGAACAACAACAAAAAGACCATGGAACAACAACAAAAACCCCAAACCACAAAATCCCTCAATCTAACAAGCTCAGCCTTTGCCCCAGTCCCATTCAAAGACTGTTTCTACTCATCTCCACTTTTCACTTTGGGTCACACCAAAAATTTCTATTTTGTATAGTTAAAAAAATCCATGCATACACAAATGTGAATATATGAGTAGCTGCAAGTCTTCTGCTGGCAACTTTGATACTATCCCCAAACAGAAGAGGTGACAGTTCTGCTCAGGCTGATCACCAGTGATCCTTAGTAAGCTTCATACAGTTAGTCAGAACATGAGTTACCATTCCTGTACGTGCTTGGTGAGTGACCTACCACTGCAATTATATTGTATCCTGAAGCAAGTGTCACCTACCAAAATTGCCCAGTTTGCATACATAATTATATATAAAATAAAACAGGGCTGACTCAGGGATGAGTATCATACTACATAAGACAATTATCAGCCCCATTTTCTCCAGCTTCTGAATTTTCTAAATGATTTTGTAATTCCCTGCTGAATCTCAACCTTCCAAAAATGGATTCAAAATAACAAGTAACTAGTTACAGCTGCTTCAGGACTTCATATTTTGGTCAAATCTGTGAATTACTCCTTGGACTGTACCAAAACCTTCTAAAGCAAGTACAGGCTCTGGTGTTGCAAGAGGTCTGGTTACAACTCTGCTGTGATTCTCCTCACAAGAAAAAACCGAAAGGGCATCAAGGCCCCTGGTGATGAGTAGCTCCTGGGTATTACAGCTAGAGGCACAGAATCCTCTTCTTTGGCTTATGTTCTCTTATTGAACCACATGCATGACTTGAAAGTTATTCCAAGAGGCCCAGGATATGTGTGTTAGTAACCCATAATACACTGATCCCATGACTACTGAAGTCTTTGGGAGCTGAATATTAATGGAAGTCAGCTGCTTACTGGTAGCTTCCATAAAACTAAAGAACATTAACTTCAAGTCTAATTTTCAAAAACACTGTGTGAACAACACTGTTAGCCCAACAATTAATAAGCCAACCACTCCAGTCAGGGTGTTTAAACACTGTGGTGTCTATAGAAAGGAGTTTGTATTAGCAGAGGCTAATGAAGCAATGATGAGACCAAAAGCATTTTGATATCAAGCGAAAAAATATCAGCAGTGTTAGTGAAAACTGAGCAAGTGGTTTTCAGTCACATGTCATTACTGCTGTTGCAGCTTTCCCTCAAATGACTGAGCATGTTAATTCCTACCTGCAGGAGAAAGCGCATCAGATGAATCTCTTTGATATCATGATACGAATAACGGGAACACATCTGGTCTCCCACAGCATGATCTTTATGACATAAGTTGAAAATAAATGGATCACTGATCCTGGAGGAGAAAAATAAATTTTAAAAATTAATTTGAAACAAAAAAAACCACGGAGAGCCCTCTTGAACATTCAAGTCCTTCCGTAAAGAAAAATAACAATACCAAGAGATATCAGGATCAACTGGGACATACATAAACTGAAAGCAAAGCTAAATAAATAAAGCTAAACACTAAAGGCAGATTTTCTACTAGTTACCCAAATAAAGAGCCTGTGGAAGCTAAGGGTAGGTTTGGAGTTATTTTAGTGTATGCAAGTAGGCTGACAGCAATGTTTTGCACACATTGGAGTCTGAGAATCAGCAAGGGAAGAAACTTGTTGGGAGAACCTGAAAGCCCAAGTCAAGAGTAAGCATCATATGGACACACAGCTACTGTAAACAGCAATTACTTGGAATGAATAATTAAGCAATTAATTAATTATTACTTTAGTAGTGTATATGTATTAGAATTGCAATCAACAGCCTAGGCCACAGAAAATCCCTTAGAAAAACAATCTAAGCTTTTATCAGATCCAGTCCAATCGATTCTTGAGTCACCTGATCAGATTGACTGATATTAGACTTCGTAAGATTTGGATGCAGAGCAGACAGGGAGTAAAAATGCTGAGCTACTCACTGTCCCACTGGGCTTTGCACATGAGCACACAGTACGCACAAAGAGCTTGGTCTAACAGACTCGTTTGCAATATTGATCACTTTCAATGAATCATGAATCAAGAGATGATGGCAGTGTGCCAAAAATTAATTACGATTCTGTCTTGGAGAAACAAACAAAAAACTTATAAGACAATGAAGCTAAAGGCTCTGGTCCTAACTGTTCCATATGAATAAAAGATGTGAGTTACTCAGAAAGAAACTTTAACAACATTATAACATGACTGAAAAAACAGCAATGTAGGTGTGAGACTGTCCACCATCTCCATCTGTTGGAGATGGGTGTTCTCATGACACCTCCAAAGCCTGTGAACAGGCACCTATGTTAGTTATGTTAAACAGGTTTTTTTTGACACATGGAAAGGATGGCAAACTTCTTGCTGTGCTATTATTCTGCTTAAAATCCCCACAAAATTTGCACAAATTCAAGGTATCCATGTGCCAGTTGACAAGGCAGATCTCTGGAAGGAAGGAAAGAATGACTCACCTGGACAAGCAGTGATGAGTACAGTAGACTTCCTCCAGAGGGGATAACACAAAGCACTCACAGATGTAGAAGTGCTCCTTGCCAAAGAGCAGCACCCCTTCCAGTGCTGTATGACCCTGCACAACTGCCATGGAGCACTTGAATGTCACCTAAAATGAAGGCAAGCATAATAAGGCCAGGAGCTGGTAACACAGGAGACAGAGGCAGCAGGGAGCCGGAGCCAGTGATGCAGAAGAACATGTTTGTACCAAAAAACCTGCCATATTGATTCTTGGGTTCACAGTGACAAAGTCACAAAATCACTGTATGACTGACAGAAGTCCAATCAGAATATATGAATCTATCAATCTAATTGTGTTAAGGATTTAAATAAACATTCTAGAATATTTTTTAAAATTTCCCTTGACATCCTAAGACTCAATTTATTGTTTTTACTCCCAAGTAAACTAACTTGGCCCTTACAATAGAGGAATTTCTAAAACACAATTTAAAAACATGGGAAATTTTTCAAAGTATTTTGTTTATTATATATGCCAGTTGATAGAAAGTGTTCTTGGGAATTTACCAGTTTCGATAAAGAAAAGAAAGCCTTTATTCTGGAATATTTTCTATGGCTGAGAGATGCTGCACAAAATAAACAAACCAATTTAGAGGTCAGAAAATTGTGTGGCCTGCAGAAAATTTAAAAGTTCTGATTTTAAATCAAGCAGTAGTTCATTGCAAAGAACTTCCCTTACATTTAGAAGCATGGAGTTCCTTATTTTTGTCTGCTCATAAAATATTCTATATATACTCAGCTCCAAAAGCTAAGTCCACTGGTTAGTACAGTCAGCTGGGATGATCAAGGTCAACTCAGTGTTGTGCCCAGTTTCAACCAGTACCTCCTCTGTTCCTAGGAAGGACACAGTAGCTAATCATCTATTAGCCCAGTCTCAAAAATACTGCTTCCAAAATCTTAAAACACTAATACTACCTTACATACTGAGAAAACTGCTTGCTGCTGAGCTCCTCCTCTAAATTAGCACAATCCTGAATTGCACAGAACCCAGAAATGAGTGTAGAATTTTGCAAGCTGAGTCCATCTGCAGCTGCAAGGACCAGAGGGCTACATACAAAGGGAGTAGAAAGGTATTTGCATAACAGGACAGCTTTCCTGGTTCAGAAATGTAATGCAGTGTTCCTAAGAGAACAGACTGATAAGTATGAGAAGTATCATAAAATCTGTTTTTCTCTTAAGATCTCAATGATCTTATCTCTACCAAACTTCATAAGAACTAGGGAGCTGTATTATTTTATGGGGCATGCAAAATTGACCCAGAAATGGAATTAGTTTTACTAGATCATGTAAAGTCTACATGATAATATGTAGAGTAAGTATGGTTCTACTTCACTCTTTGCCTTTGTCCCTAAACTCACTATTTCTGGAGTCAAATCTACAGCCTTCCTTGCCGTCCCAAACTACACATGGTCTAGCTAAGGTCAGCTGAAGCAGACCCACACTGCTTCACAAGCATTTAGTCTTTGATGTTAGAATAACATAAATATTAAATTTATAAGTAAATTAAATAAAATCTTGTTTCCACACGTAAATACTTTACTGAAAAGCCATTATTTTACCAACAAACGGGGCGCTTCATTTTGAAATCACTTAGTGGGCACAGGAGGTTGTTTCCCTTATTCTGGGTTTAAGGGAAAAAAACCAGCCCTGGGAGATTTCTGTGGGTAATTTTTCATGAAAGTCTCTTGAATCTCTCTCCCCTCTAAACGATTTCTAAGAGGAAGGTAGCATTTTTCCATCACCTCTCCCACAGGAATGCCTGTGTCTGTGGGGATATGCCAACCACAGAACTCTGGACTGGAGTGCCTGCCATTACGTGGTTAGAGACATGTATGCTTGCACTGAGAATACTGGGGAATTCTGCTCACATTAGCAAACCACATGGTTTCCTGAAGTAATTAAATAGGAAAAAGATTGCTTCTTCCCAAAAGGAAGGTAACTGAATATTGAAATATCAGGCAGTTGCATAAAGCAGCTCCACAGACACAAAGTTGAAATCCAGACTTGTAAGAAACCCACCCCACCAAACCCAGAGATCAGGTGTGTGGATATAGGAGGCACGTGGATCATGAAGGAGGCCTATGATCACTAATATGGTCTGGCACAGAAAACCACTGTGCTATTCTGCCTAAGGCAGATCCAGGGCATGTTAGTAGACCTTGTTGAGGGGGAAGAGCACGTAACCTCTCTTTCAAAAACCTGAAACTCTAAGCCCAAGTATCGTGTGCTATCCAACCAGAAACAGGCAATAGTAACACTCCCTTTCTTCAATTTTATATTTCTTCAAATTTATATTATTAAATAGATCTGCATTATTTGAAATACAAGAGCCCTTGAGCTGTATCAGTTTTATTCATTTGGGGAATGTGACTTATATTATTGCTAATGAGTAACAAAGATCTGACTGAGTTGTACTGCAGAATCTCCACCAGGACAGTGCTGTACCTGCAAGTCTTGTACCTTCAGTCTTGCATTGAAACACCAAGCAGCTTGACATTATCATAAATTAAACAAAAACTTTCATTTTCTGTCAAAACAGATCAAAACCCAGTTCACAAGCTACTAGAATCATTAATCAATGAAGCAAACATGACATAAAATAATTGAATAATTACCTTCTAAGGTATTGCCCAAAGCCCTGCATCTCTTGATTGCTCTGTTCATTCAGATGTACAAGGGAACACATTCACTCAAACTCACACACATTGACACACACACATTCAATGACTTTTCTGAGCAATGCAGGAAATAAAATGGCTCCAGTTGCCTGCTTAAAGTGCAAACAGCTCAGGAGGCAGCCACTGACAAGGCAGGACCTCTGTGCACTAAGTGAGCACAGGACAGCTAATGTCACCCCCCGCTGCTTTTGTTAATACTTCTGTCAGCTCGGAGAGGCAGTGACTGCTGCTGGAAAAAAACATGCCTGGCATTTCTGATGGCTTCCTGCAGAGTTACATGGAGAAGAGACAGACAGCCTGAAGGCTCAAAATGAGATCAGTGCATGGAAATCATGCCTCACATTTTCATGCCTGTCTCCTTCTGCTGGGGAGAGGTATGGGGAGGAAGGGGCAAAAGGAGGAGGGGCAGAGAAATGAATTCTGTTGCAGAAACAGACTGCATCATGAACTCTGAGAAAGTCACACTAGAGAGCACAAGTGTGACCCCTTAGCCAGTGGCAAAACATCAAGAAAATCTGGTGATGGTATTGAGGTATTTTAATAAAACAGCTATTTCTATATCTGTGTACAACTATCACAGCACTGTGAGGTCTGAATTTACATACTACAAGTATTTGGCTTCCACTATGGGATGCTAACTCCTGGGCCACTGAGGGAATGATGCCACTGAAAAAAACAGGTACACTGCAAAAGAACAGGGAAGGTTGTCAATTTCATTGATGTTGTCTCAATTAAATTGACAACATCAAAGGTACCATCTTCCTAAGAGTCACCCTTATTTACTCCACAACTCATCTTCTCCCCCAGTGTTCCTGAACCTTAAGCCTCTTCCTTATATTGGGAAGAAACCTTGGTGAAGGACATCCGGTCCAGTACAAGAGCAAAGAAGGAACAGAAATGTTTTGAATAGATAACACATGATGGAAGCATCAAAGAGGAAGCATGGAAAGTTTATACGGCCTTAGAGGGAAGAATCTGTCCAGTACTCATGGGGAGACAGAAAGGAAGACATGTAAAAGGAGGAAGGAAACATTTTCTGGTATTCTTCAGGAAGACATGTAAACACCACTGAACTAGCAACCTATACAAAACTGGCATACTCTCCCAGAGGTTATTAATAAATTTGATGTAGGCACTGCTCTGAGCATGAGTAAAGGTTGTAGAGCAGCACAGGAATTCTCAGAGTCTCAGAATTTGCCATGTCTTAGACAAATTCAGACAGTGTCTCATAAGAGAATATCTTGCTTGCCATGCCCAAGTTTTTTTCTCTTACTTAAGGAATTAATGTTAATTGCTCTTCAAGAAGAGTCTGTACAGGAGTTCATACAGAGTCTGGAAAACTGTATTTGCTGTAAGGAAACAGAGAGTAATGATGTCTACTGTAGCCTGAATCCACCTGAGCCCTGAACTGGAAGGAACTGATAGGCCTCAATATCCAATTCACCCTCCAAAATGCCATGTCCCCAGAGAAAATTTTCTAGTTCTTCTTTCCTACCTTTTCACCCTCTACAAACTCCTGCAATATAATTTGTCTCTCCACGCATAGTTCCAAGAAGTCTTCTGAATGGAAACTTTCATGTAGAGCTGGGAAGAATGTTAGCTGGTTACAATCCAATCCCTTCTGATCCATCTCCCTCTCTGCTCCATTTAACATCCGCTCTCCTGTATGAGTATAAAAGAGATTGTGGTTTTAGTGGCAGCCGGATGACACCAAAAGCAATTGCAATTTAGTCTTTCACTCAATCTATTCTACCTTGGGAAATAGCATTATTTATCTGCAAAAAACAGGCAAGAGAATTGAAATCTGTGACTGCTGAAGAAGGATGCTTATTTCAGGGAACCAAAGACAGATACATGCAGTCAGTCATAATTCAAACAAAATCCCTATATTCACAGAAGATTAGGAAATTAGGAAATATTTTAAATGGTGTTCTTTTAGGGACATGGACTGAGCAGGATCTTAAGAAAACCCAAAGAGAGACAACCCATTTATATCTTGCCCAAGCTGTGTCTCAAGTTTTGCAAACTCATGCAATGCACACAGATAGAAAAGGCACAATCAGCCTTCTTATTAAAGCTTCATGCAGAACGTACATAGTGCTTCCATCTTGTTTGGAGTCTAAAACAATGAGCTCCACTCATTTATTTGCTAGGCCCTATCACAGTAAAAAGTATACAATACTGCATATTTCCAACAGCACTTCTTCCAAGTTTAAGCAATTGGGAGCTTTCCAGGTGCCCAAAAGTGCCCAAAGCTTACACTTCAAAATAGCTTTCTTGCTTTAGACCTTTCAAATGGCAACAAGAGAGCAGCAAATTCTGAAGATAGCTGATATATCACCTATGAAATTTGCATCAGTTTTGTCACAGATGTTACAGTGACGTTTTCACCCAGAGCACCAACAGTAAGAAGTTTTTTTCTGGATTAAACTGTAACCTAGAAATTTATACCCTAATTCCAATTATCTTTGTTTATATCTACTGTCTTGATGATGCAATGTAGCCCTAAAAGGTTACCTGGATTCACTTCAGTAGGGGAAGTTGTTTCCTTTCTGCTTCCTAGGAGAACCTGAAAAGAGACTAAGTGTGACTCGAGTGGAACATGCAGATAGGTAAACATAACTCAGAACCTTGTTGGCAGAGAAAAGCACAGATTTAGAACTATGTTGCAAATAAATGCCTTGGAAATTCAAACAAACTCATTGGAAAGGAACAAATAAACATCACTGGAAAGGAACCTAAAGGACCAAACATCAACAATTAAGGAAAAGAACTATTATCTTTCCAAAGATGATCGTTCATGAGACCAGTTATAGGATAAAAATCATACTACTCCGTATACAGAAAACTGCCAGAATCCAAGCAGCACAAAAAATGCTTTAGGTATGGGAACCTTATATTAAAGTGCTTCAGCCTTTCATTGATGGGATTTGGCATTTTGACATTAGAGAAACAGACAGTAGTAAATACCCCACGTTCACAGTTCAGTCTTAGCTTAAACCACCCTTATTTCCCCTTTTGGCCATTCACCACTTTTAGCAGCTCTAGTAACAGGACAGTGCAGCCTTCTAACTGGACTCTGCTGCATACATTGGGAAGCACTATATTGTTGAGATACTACTAGCAGAAAAGTATGAATAGCTCATACTGTCACCTTTCTGGGGAGATTTTATACAAGAAAAGAGAAGAAAATCATTCTGTTGCTGTTAAATACATTGCAGCCTTTCTTACCCCCCAAAACCAGATCCCTTCAGTGGGTTCTCTATACATGGAGCAGCATATTCAGAAGTCAGGTGATGAGAACCAGAGGAAAGACATGCAGATATTTGTCAAAGGTTGGACTCTGCTTTTGAAGGTCTTTTCCAGCCTTAATATTTCTCTAATTCTATAAAGTCACCAGCAACTGTTACAGACATTGTGCACCTCCTGCAAAAGCTTTCTACCTCACTCATCCTTTGCCTCGTTGCCACTTGTGTGCTCACGTGTTGAATCCTCCTCCTCATCCGTGAGGGCCCCTCGTAACAGTCGAGAATCCATCGTGGCTCTAATGATCGTGAAGCTTCTCTCCACGGGCCCCCTCTGTAGAAAAGTTGTTCCTCGAGTATCATCCAGTCCTTGGCTGCTTTGCTGTAAGCACACTGCTGCGTCTGTGGGACAGAAGCACTTTGTGCCAGCTTTTGGACACCTCCCACCTCTCAGCCACCAGTGGCACCGCCCCAGTGATTCAGAGGGATCTCCCCAGCCCACCGGATGGGACCACTGAGAGGCAGTGCTGCAGGCCTGACAAACACAAGTCCAGCTGAGCACTGGAAGTGTGCTGCAGGAGATGTTACTAGTGATAAAATAGTGGTAGTCTGACTAGATGATACAGTGACAAATAAAAGCATGTCACAAACTTGAAAATGGCTGCTTTCATAAAATTTCCAACTCAAAAGCAGTGAGCCAGGAGAACCACATCACAGAGGTTTTTATTCACTCCATTTTTTTTTCTGGCAAAAGTGTGTGACAAATGGCAACAACAGGGTTCACTGAAAACAGTCTGAATGATTCAATTGTAAGTGTACTATTCTCCCCCTGAGCAAGGCATAAATTTAATTCTTTCTACTTAGGTGTTGTGTGCAAGTAGTTAGGGAGCACTAACATATCAATTTAAAGGAGAGAAGAGGTGAGAATTTCAAAGAGGAAAAAGTTTGTTGGTCCCTGATGGCCAAACCTGAAACAGAAACATACCTGTGATATTTTACTGTCTATGAGCTTGAGATCTATTTAAAAAGTTTTACTGGCTACTAAAGGAAAAAAAAAAAAAAAAGAAAGGTCAAAGTTCTCACTTTCATTTCTGCCATTTTAAGAGTTGAATAATTAATTCAAACAAAGGGAAAAAAGGGTCTTGAAAATAAAGTGGGGAGTCTGATTGCTGAGTGGTGCTGTACCACACTTCAGCAGTAATGTCAGGAGAGGAGTGTTGACTTATCAACTCTCAGCAATTCTTTAGGCACAATATTCATCTCACTTCTAAAATGCTCAGTTTCTCAGGGCAGTCCAAGAGTAACCTTTCAACAACAGAAAGCGGTTGCCCAGTATTCCTGTCCTTTACCTGTACGTGGTCCTTGTACAGAGAAGCATACAGCTCCTGCCCAACTCTTCGGTACCGTTCCATACATGACACAAATCCCTAAAAGAAACATCAGAACACATTATGCCAAGGTGCTGCAGGTGTAAATCCTGTGAGGGGCAGAAGCAGGCATTAGTTGCTCTGTCTTTTACAAGAACAATTAAGGAATATGGCCTGTGTCTGCAAATTTGATGGCTCTGCAGGCAGTGTAGAGATGAGTCAATCACCTGAGAGCAAGTTGTACACTTACACCATGAATATAAACATAGACATCATCTTAACAAGGGCCATTACTGGAACTACTCAGAACTTTCCCAGAAGGAGAAAGAAAACACCAAATACAATGTAAGGCTCCTCTTTCTGCAGCTGAATTAGTACTGCAAATAGCATAAATTATAATTGTCTGCTGTAGAGACTCCAACTGAGGTAAGGATCTATAGTGAGATTATAAAGGAGAGGTGAGTGCCCCCAGTACCACATGAAGGCTGTCACATTCAGCTGAACTTCCCTGACAAATGTGAGACTGTTGTGAGTCACAGCACGAGGCTAAACTTGCTGTAAACTCCCAGCCTCGTACTACCTAAAGCCATGGGTCGGGTAGGTAACTTTTAAATGCAGGGACTCTGTGCCACGCTGGCAGTGGTCCCTCACAGCAAACTGCTGGCTGCTGCTTGCACTGGGCTCTAATTAAGTTAACATACAGGGTCTGGGTGTTGTGCTGATTACTGCTGGCTGCCAGCCAGGTCTGTAACCCTGCTGTGAAGTCACATTTATTGGTGTTTCCCTGCAGGAAGCTCCTGTTTTACACTGATGAAAGTCATTATATTTTTGTTTGTTTAAAGCATCATTAAACCTGTAATCACAGTTGTGGCCTCACAAAACTATTCCATAATTCATACAAAACTCCCATAAAGGCTGACCTAGAAAGCAACAGCATCTCTGTGCTCTTAAACCAGTCCTGGTACAGAAGAGCTGAGATCCTGACTCTGTGTGGACTTGAGGCAAAACCATTCAGAGTAGAAAAATAAACTCCTCCATTTTAGATATTCACAGGCTATTCAAGCCAAGCCAGTGCTCTACTGGCAGCTATTTCAAAGTTGCTCATAGTCTGTATTTCACTCATGGTCATCAGTGAGACCCCTAAGGTCAAAGTCCACATTGCAAAGATTCTCACTGACCCAGCTCCTAGCTCCTGAAACATATGAAGGGTCCTAAGAAGGAAAACTTCTGCTACCCACATCTGGTCAACTGGAGACTAACCACTTTGGCTTCCAAATGAGCTATAGCTAGCCAGCTTCAACCAGATGAACATGTCCCTATTGATCTCCCAGGGAAACCATCTGGTTGTAAAGTGAAATGAACAGTTAGCAAAATTGGAGATGACTATGATTGAAGAAAAAAATAGCCACACAAGCCAGACCAACACATAAAAACAAAACCCAAAAAAGATAACCAGTAAACATGGAGAATATAGACCAGCCTATTATTTACTAAGTGTTCAGTCAAAACAATTATACTGTAATGCCTAATGAATAACTAGTGCAAACAAGTTTCTAACAAATAAACAGATTCCAATAAAAATTATAGGTGCTTATCTTTTAAAAGAGCAACTCTTTATGGAGTACATTAAATACAGCAGTGCCACAGTAAAATCTGCCTTAAACAAGAACATGCCAGCTTTGATAATTGCTAATGTAGTGTAACACAAGGTTTGAGTTTCATATGCACAAAAGCAGGTGTAAATGTAAGAACTGTAATGCACATTTTTGGGAAGGGCATACTAAAGGGCCTTACTGATCAATCCTTTCCTAAAAATCTAGGAAACCATAGTAGGAAATAGTAGGAAACCATGCTTTAAGTCTTTTTTAATACAGATTTCTCTACTTTTCAGCCTTAGGCAATCACATTGTAAGTAGAATCAGATCATTTTGCCGCCACATATTCCCCAGCCAATATTTAGAGCTTGAAAAGGTGATAGAATTCACAAGTTATTTTCCTATTAAAAAACCAAAACAAATCACAGACTCAAAAACTCTTTCTTGTCTTGCTGCATGGAGTTCTCAAATAGGAGAGAAAATGATTAGCACTGAGGAAACCCAGGGTGTGAATTTTCTATAATTTCTTTCAAGTAAAGCAATTGAGAGACTGTTTGTAATGAGAAACAGTTGAAAAGAAAAAAAGATTGAGGTGTGACTTGTAAGCTAACAAAACTCTACTGAGCTTTGGAATGCTTTATGTCTGATTTTTTTTTTTTTTTCTAATATATATAGATCACTTAACACTCCTGGATCTCATAAGTATTCATGCTTGCCATAATATACTCGTATTGCATGATACAGACAGCACACATACCACAGTTCTTTCCTAAAGAAACACTATGTCATGGGGGCTCTGCACTTGGAGGCTTTCTTTGTATGTGTTGTGCTACAGAATACACATGCACACAAAAGTATGTGCCAAAACTCTCAATAAATTAAAATAAACATCAAGAGAAACTAATTTTGAACTTGTAAGAGACACAAGGAAAGCCCAAATGTTGAAATCCCTCGCTGTGCCAAGCAAATTATCCCATGGATGATAGTGCCAATACCCACCCTCTTGTTTTGAAGCATGTGTTTTAAGTCATCTGTTGGTAAGGGCTAGAACTAGTGATACTAGTCTACTACTTTAGCTCTTCTGAGCAAAATATTGTAAGTATGTAAACATACATAGTAAGAGCATTAATGTAGCATCACAGCTGTAACCCTTGAGCAGTACTTTTGACCAGTACATCTTAGAGATCTTTACGAAAGAAGGCAAAGTCTTTAGTTTACATATAGGGAAACTAAGAAGTGAGTTTCTGGAACATCACAGAATCCAAGAGCTGAGTTTCTGGAACATCACAGAATCCAAGAGCTGAGTTTCTGGAACATCACCGAATCATAGAATGGTTTGGGTTGGACAGCACCTTAAAGATCACCCAGTTCCAATCCCCCTGCCATGGGCAGGAACATCTTCCACTAGAGCAGGATACTCAGAGCCCCATCCAGACTGGTCATGAACAGCTCCTGGGATGGAGAATCCACAACCTCCCATCATTAGGGCACGGTTGCAGGGAAAGGGGCTATGTTGGGGCAAACCCAACCTGAATTAATTTGAAACAGCCTGATAAGCCCACAAACAAGATGCATATGGTGAGAGCATGCAGTAGTGGGAGGGGGAACCCTTTTGGTGAACTAGTTTGGAAGTCCCTTCTACTCTTATGTTCCCAGTGGCAGAGAATACTCTAACACAGCTAATATACTAGATATTAGATCATATCCCAGGAAGAGTTCATGTACTTAATTCCTCTAACTTGGGCTTTCACAATGTTACAAGGAAGGTTTTTTAATCTAATTATGAATATTCAAGTAATCACTAGGTTGTTATACAGTATTTCATGGGCATAGAAGAACAGAACAAGAGGTAGTGAGCTCTTAGGGATGCCAGAAACTGCATGTGAATAGCATACATGACAGTAGCAAAGAGTTTGTGCATGGCAGAAAGAGATCTGAGGACTCTGATTCAAGAAATCACTGTGTTTAGGGATGTCCTTAGGCATGCATTTCACAACTTTATGTACAGGTTGTCTGCTAGTGAAGGGGGGCAGCCTTTCCTTTAAACCAAACATTAAAGATATCAACTCACACATAATATATAGGGAGCACTTGAACTTCAAAAGTGACAATTAAAAATATTTAAAATCTCTATGGATCATAACTCTGAAAGAAGAAAATAGGAAATTAGCATCATTAGAATGAGAAAAATTACATTACACCAATGTAGTAAACTTCACATCTTGAATCAAACAGAAAAGGAGATGAAATAAGAGTAAGGAAATGCCATTTTATAAAGGGAAAATGGTTCCATTTTTCTTTAGTAAATATTTCCCAGCAGCTCAGCGTTAAATGGCATCCACTTGTGGTGCAGCATTGCTCTTCTCAGCAGCCCCATGTGCCATCTCTGCCTGCTGGACTGCACGCCCTAACCAGTGTGGATGAGGATGCGACCTAGCTAGGAAGGAGAGAGTTTCTTACAAAAGCAAATGATTTTTGCAGGCATCATCTAGAGCCAATAATTTTTTCATAGCACATTCCTGAACCACTATGACTTACACAGGCACAGAGCCAGATTGTCAGTAAAGTTTTGAACCTAAATTCTTTGGAGATATGAAAACTGTCTACTTGTATTCATGGCAGTTCTCCTGCTCCTTCTTTTTCCACACATCTACCCAGCATGTGCAATTAAAGCTCAATATTTCTGGTCCTTTCTTGCTAAGTAAATCAATCCCTTCCTCATCAGGCTTGCTGCAGAGGACAGGATTACAGCTACCATGGCAGTTTTACAGAGAAGCATCTGAGTGCTGTAGTAAACTACTAGAGCTGGGTGAAGTCTCCAGTGCATCAGCCCTGTTCTATTCAGATAGAGACAAAGCGTGTAACATCTCCCAATCTGCTCCTGCTACTGAACCTGACACAGTGACCAGGTACACTGCTACCCTGTGCAAACCCCTCTTGAGACATGATTACTTCTCAAGTAAGTGACTATGCACTAGGCAGCAAGTAAGTTCATTTCAGAAGAGGAAAAATTGTTCCATTACTCCCCAGGTAACAATCATTAAGCTAAGGCAGATAATGTTTCCTTAGCAGATTAAAGAGCGGTTTATCCTGGTCCTTCACATACACTCTCCACACTGAGGGTTGTTTGCAGGCTCTTTTGAATCACAAAATTGTTATTGTTGTGTGTATTTTATTGTTGCTTTGCCAAAGTTCATTTAGCTTTTCAACAGCCTGAGTTCCAGCAGTGAAGTGTTGCATGGAAGCTTCGTGCCTCAGCCCGCTAGGAGGCTAATGCAGTGTGCCAACTGCTCCTAAGGATCCTGGATGGATTCCTGGCATTGCCAGTTGGTTGGGGAATAGCAGACCTAATGAGAAAATCCTCCATATTTCAGTGCATCATAAATGTACCCACACACAGGGGTGGGTTTCAAAGGGTAAACCTAAAGTGTGGTGTGTACATGTGATGAGACTTCCACACTGTGTTTATCAGCTAAGGACAGGCAGTAGAGAAGCCAGTCTACTTCTATAGCAACCGTAAGTCTGTATGTGTATGTGCATACACACAGCCCTTGAACAGATGACACTCCTGAACAGATTATTTCCTGGGAGAACAGATAACTTGCCTCCTAATAGCAAAAAACCACAATGAGAGTCAAGGCATGTTTGTTTTTTAATCCTATTTCTGAGAGCGGCTTCTGTGATTTTGGGATAGTTCATTCAACCCCTTGAGGACTCAGCTTCCATCCTGTTACAGCAGAAGCATTAGGTTTTGCTTCTGAAGTGAAAGGTGAAGGTCAGACTTTGGCATTATGGGGAATAGCAGGGGAGTCTCTTGCCTTCACGTGTTCCTACTCACTGTTTTCCTATTTCTATTTAAAATGTGGAAGTCCTACAGGAGTATCTAACTTAAGGCTTTATTAGACACTATTATTTAAATGCATTTGTCCAACACCCTCATAAGCTGGCATTTTCTGATTACATTTGAATCATGGCTTTTGTTTAGGAAAATTTGCCCTTCTAGTCCTTTAGCTGATGAAAAAATTCTGTAAACATCAGTATATGCTTAGGGGTCAGAGTACAGAAAAAAAGAAATATCTCTCTCCTGACCCAAAATAACAGTTTTCCTACAATGACTTAAATTTAAAGGTGACAAGACTACTTCTGGGTTTTTTTAGTGCACGTAGCTCAAGCTGCTCTGCAGCAGAAAGTATAAATAGAACACAGATAGACACAAGTAAATTTTAATTTGGCTAGCAAAGATGAGGGCAACAATAAATCAATGGTCACAGACTTCAGCAGAGTTAGCAACCTATACCCTGACCTAGAAGAGACATTTAAGTCAATCTTGCAGAGATTTCTAGGACCTCCCTTGGTTTTCTGTTCTTTACTTTTCATTTTAAGTTGACACTTCAGTCTTTTGAATTCAAACCATTTATTTCTGAAATTATTATAAATAAAATGCTGAATCAAAAAATTGGGAGAAAACAGACATATTTGAACCAAGAAATATGAAAAATTATTTGTCTATGTATTCAGCAAAGAAAAGAATAATATTTTTCCATGGTTAGCACATGTTTCTAGGGTTTTTCTGCAACCAAATAAAACTCTTTCATCCACATTAATACCATTCAACTCATTTGGCATCAGCTCTGTTATGTGAAAGTAAAACTCAGCAACCAGCAGCTCTTGAAAGATGAGACTTTGGTGCCAACAGCTTTAAACATTAAATTCCACTTGCTGAAATCCAATATCCAAACTTAAGCCTGACCAGACACAGTCTCTAGCTTGAAAAGCAAACGGATATTTTAAAACAATGTGCAGGAGGAATAACAGGCACCATTTTCATACAATGTGTAATTCAATGAAGGGACTTCACTCCCACAGAAGACCACTGAGTTTAAAAACACAGGAAAACTCCCTCTGAAGAGCTACCCACAAAAGATTTGCAAGTGATATCTCTTGTGTTTCAGGTTTTAAGATGAAACTGATATCAATCAAGAAAGAAACAATTGCTCTAGGATAGGTTTTCTCATGTGCACTGTGCTATCCCACACAATCTCCTGTAGCAGCCTCTAATGAATTTTTAGGGGACAGAGGGGCCTGTGAATCTGAGTCAGCCTGAGGACTTGTATTCATCATACAACACTTATATTCCAATTCTCAGCTAAACACTTGCCTTCAATGAGTGGGGAAATGATCCCCACATGTTTCAGAAAGTTCAGTGATTTGTATCACATAATATGAAATAGCTCTATATTTTATGTTTTCATGCAATTCTTATCTAACATTGACCTGTTGAATGATTTCTTTATGATCTTGTAAACAATCTGAAAATGATAAATGAGCAGTGTGGCAGATATGCATGTAAGAGGACATGAACATTTCTTTGTTCAAAGTTAAAGAAACTTTTTTCAGCTTGCTACAGCATGCTGTAATTTAGCTTTGAGCCAGTTATTAAACAAGACAATAATATTATAATGGAAATTGTTTAATATACATCATTAATAGTAAAGTGCCTGCTTTCATTGACGTAAAAAAAAATGTGTGCTATGAGCAGTTTTGAAATGAATATTTGATTCCAAAGTTCCCTTGTGCATTTAATGACATGCTAATTTACATTTTAATTACTTCCTAAGAAATCAAAGCATTTGTTGACAGAAGAACATAATGTCAACTTCACGGTGCACTGTTGGTGGATAGTTAATGAACTTAATTAGATAATTAGTGATGTTAATTATCCTTCTATTATGAAGATAAACATGTTACACAAATGATGCTCTTTTCAAAGAAATATCATTAAATGTTTGCTTGTTTTAACTCAGTTAACTTGAAAAGCTGATAAAAGACCAACTGAGTGACTGGAAAAAACAAGATTTAAGTAATATTTCTGGCTTTGCAGTTACGAGTTAGGAAATTTCTTAACCTCTTCATTCTGAAGAATGGGATTAAAAAGGGGATTAAAAAGACCTTATCTATTTCAAATTATATGGGCCTTTGGCAGAGAGGAATGCAATTAATCAACAAAAACAGTAGAGGACAGGCACAATCACGCCTCCTGTAAAACTGAGAAAGCTCTGCATTTCTTGTAAAGAGTAACAGCTATGTCTACAGTTCTGAGGCAATGTGTCTTGCAGGAGTTAGAAGTTTGGTGTTTGTCACCTTGCTCAGGCACTCATCCTAAAGAACCTCAGGACAGGGCATGGAGAAGCTCTGACTGATTCACAGTTGACTGAAACACAACTGCTACAGTAGTCCTTTGCTGCTTTTGTAGCTTTTTTATCATATCAAAAGCAGTCACAGTCATTGTTAACCTAAAAATTAAATACCTGTAGTAGATTTTGACAGCAAAACTGGGTGGGAGGGGGAAAGGAGGAGAAAGAGCAAGAGATCAAAAGGCTCACTTTGAAACAGGAAAGTCAGTGATTTGAAACCCTTGGCACTGTATTCAGTCTTACAGACCTTCCTGCCAGAAAATTTACCCAAGTCTGTCACCTGTAAGCATCAAAAAATCCAACTTTGTGCTATGCTCCTCATGCTCCTGCATGACTACTGAGACTTCCAAGAAGATACAATCACGACAGCAGATCATTGCCATTCTACTACCAGAAATGTGATTACACTCTTTTCTACATGATCATACCTCCCAGACAAAGCCACAAGCAAAGCATGAGATAGCACAGTGTATTCAGAAATATGCAGAAAACACAGCTGCATTTGATGGCTAATTCTCATACTTGCCACCAAACAGCAGGAAATTGGCTTTGCTGGTGATGGAGAACATGAGCAAAAGCACAATGGAAATGTGGGGTCTGAGCTTGTGCTGGAGTGAATAGTTTGAATTTTGCTGTTTTTTCCAGATTGAGGATTGAGTCTCAAAAGCACTCTTCCTATCTTGTAAATAATCACAGGGAAAAACTTACGAGGAGTGTTTTGCTGCTTGTTTTTAGTTTGTTTTAATCTATAGCAAATACTACTACTGCTTCAATGTCTTGGTTTATTTTTCAGTTGATAAAGGAATCAAGTTAATAGTACACAACCAATTTCTTCTTTCTGCTGGGCACACCTCTGAAATCCTGGGTGAATTTCTGCACTTCTCTCAGTAAACTTTGCTCACTTAGGAGTAAATATTTTTATTTTACTATGGGATTTAAATTCTTTGTTCCTCACTATGTAGCTCATACTATTATTTTTCCTGTAATCTCCATGTTTCAACCAGGTGCCTGTTGCTTTAGGACATAAGTACATAACTGGCAGAAGTGAAGACAGAGGCCAGTAGTGAACACAGAAGTCACCTGACACAGGAAATGATACAAAATTACATTACACTACTCTTTAAAGTGATTACCAAAGTTGTCAAAAATACGAGTTAAAAATACAAATACCATTTACTTTTAATGTAACTTTTCTAATGTAAGTAAGTGTATAAGGAAGAGGGCTGTTGAGAGGTAACTCAACATTTTCTTCCTCTTATATTTCACCTCTCTAAAAAGCGCATCAAACTCTGAAAGACAGGCTGGAGGGAGGAAGGGGGAGAGGGAGAAAGGAGAGGAACATTTGGAACTGTAGCTTCATATCTCATTGAGAAGAACAATTTATCAGAGCTATGGAGCTGTCAGTACTTGACATGATAAGGAATAACACCAAGTGAGTAATGTTTCTTCCAAACCCAGCTCCTTTAATTACAAGCAGCTTCCTTGCAGAAGAGAGACAGAAGATGTAGAAACACCAATTTCATGCACTTGTGCCTGAATAATGTCTCCGTGCTGCCTTTTCCAGATGGCAACCTTTTCACTGGAGGAACTAATGATGTGGGCATATTTAGGGAAAAACCAATAACAGAGTCTTTAACCTTCAACAGCAAAAAGCATGTTGTACAAAATGTTCCTTGGGATACATTTACAAATATCAATTACATTGCTCACTGAGGTGTAATCAGCTGTAATAATCAAAATTAATTTTAAAAAATAATTAAACAGACCCCAGGGCAAATAGTCAACACTCTCGTAGTATGACATCACAGTATGCATATGTACCTGGGAAGAGCTTGCTCACTCTGTAAGCAGCAAAGTGATTTTGAGGACTGAGAAGGATTCTGTGGCATGCTGAAAAAAACCTGGCAGCTCAGTGAGGTACTGTCAGACACATTAGCTGGTGTCACAGTCTGCCTGGCCAACACTCCTGCAAGTGAACCAGGCATCATCAGACATAGCTGCAATCTCCTGTAGCTTGAGCTAGAGGAGTAAGGCTCCCTAAAGTGAGGCTAAGGACAGAGTCATTGTCTCCTCAGGAGGAAAAAAAGACCTTAATACGTTGAGCAGCACAGTAACACAAGCTTGGTTTAAAGCTCTGACTATTCTGTCAATGCACTTCTGCCCTACCCTATAGCTAGTTACTCTACCCTTAGTACACTTGAAAAGTAACATCGATCTAGTGCTTTCTATGTCTATTTTTGACAATGCTAAGCAAAAACATGGAAATGGCCCTCTCTTTCAGCAAAGGAGGAGCTTACACACAGAAACGATAGTTCACATCTTCATCGCTGACAGGAGGAATTATGCGTACCCTCCAAACCCATCCCTGGATTATATACCAAGACTTGTTTCCCTATCTCTAGGAGTTAAATTAAAATTTGGACCTTTAATACTTCATATTGAGCAGAAAATGTAAGGATAGTACTATGATAATACCTGAGCCTTCCTACTAATTCAGAGCCTGAAGGACAAGGTTTACAGAGGTGATGCAAGCCAACAGCAGCAGCAAAGCTGGCATCTCCTCACCTTGCTCCACCCCAAGCAGAGGCCTTTAAGCACAAACACATCTGGGCTGCTTAGGTTTTGCAAGTGCCATAAGTGGGCCCTAGGCAGAAAGTATGCATTATTAGACTATATGAACAGGCTGCCAAGAGAAGTTCTTCAGGTCACTATTTTTTGTGATTATTTCTAGCAGCCTAGAAAAGGAACCTCAACTGCAATAGCTGTCTAGTTAACAATGGAACATGTCAACCAACAGACACACTCAGAAGCCTCCCAGATCCAGATCCAGAGCTGTATAAAAGGCAGGCCAGTAATAGACCCAGAAAAGACAAAGAGCAAAATTTACCTCTGATTTGCATGACATTTCCTTTGTGTTTCGGCCAGGTATGAACCTAATAGCTGAAGAGAGGCTTTCACTCCAGGAATTGTGCTTGCTCTGGGACAGGCTTGGCCCTGCTTTATTCTGAAGAAGCTTCTTTTCAGATACTGCAAGGGAAAACAGACAAAAAAGCTTTTAAGATTGCAGTTGAGCCTGTCAGAAAATAGAGGGGTTCTATCCCCATTACACAAGACAAAACAAGGTGGCAGTATGTCACTCCAGATGAATAATGTTCTATTTTTATGAGAAGTGAATTAACACACACTTCTTAAGCTTTTATTTAAAAGCCTCACAGAGGTCTGCCATAGATCAGTTTCATTACACAGACATGAACTTTGAATCACTGGAGCACTACACACATTGCAATGTCCTTCTTTCAACCATATATCCTCCCTTTTAAATCTTCCTGTGGGTTGCAATCATCTAAGGCAATTTCTCTTTCTTGCAGTACAACATGAGCCCTGTGACACCACCAGGTGATTACAGAAGGGCTGGGTTATGACACAGTAAGTAATCACAGCCCTAAATGAGAGAAACTGAGAATCTGCTTTCTCAGCAGGTGAAGAAAGGCATAACCAAGGAACAGCAGCTTTCCGCCAGGTGCCCCATTTACCACAACATTTTTGCTTACTACAATGAGTGTTCCATAAAAGAACAGAGACCTAGCAAGTGCTGCCAAGCTTTTGTCATAATTTCTTCCCATAAAGGAGTGATCTCTGTTATCTTCATGTCCCTTTCTTTGTCATTTCCTTTTACAGAAAGATCCATCTTGTAAATGTCCTCCAGAGCCTGCCGCCTCTGAGAAATGAGCTGCTTCCAGATGATTTCTACTGTTCTCAGAATCTCCTGGCGGACTAGGAAACAAAAGTAACACCAAAAAATAACTCTTCATTTGTGTTTTCAAGTAAAGCAACAGGTAAAGCAAAAACATCTCATTTGGAAAAGCACTGGTTCAGAGTAACTGCCAGAGTCAGTGGAGCTGTTCCTTTTTGTCCACTGCCTCCATAGGTTCTCAGCTAGACTAGTTAATCTAATACAGAAAACAGCAGGATGTTTCTTTTATGATATTTCAACTCCTTGAAAGAAACAAGTAGGAGTGACACATGATTTTAACTGGTTTCTGCTTTGGAAAACCGTTTAATCAGAATTTTGATGATCTTATTATCATGCATAGAATGCTAAAGCGCATAAAGGACATTCCTTTATGATGCCAATCACTGGAGATGGAGGGGTAAAGGTAACCAAGTTGTGAAACAATTTGACACAGCAGGAAGATACTGTACAAGGAAGTGCTGAGTTGTTTTGCTCTATTTCCCTGCAAACCAGACTGATTTGGTTGCATCTTAACCAAGCCAATATATATTTAAAAATAAAAAGTAAAAAAAACCACCACTGTTCTGCTGCAGTGTTCAGCTGACCACACTGAATACAACCCAAATTTTTTTTCTGTGTTTCTCTGAAATGCTCCAATACTTCTTTCTTCATAAAACAGACAAACCCTCTATGGGCCTTGAAAAAAAAGAAACAGAGCAACAACTAGTATATGTATCTGGCCCCTTATACTGCCCGTAACATGGAGGAGAGATCTCCAAACTGATACCCACTACTCCTGAGGATGCTGAGTGTGACTTTTGAATAAAAAGGTTTGATGCCAACACAAGTAATTTTTAGCACAACTCTCCTTTCTCTGTGCTGTGCCTGCAGTGTTTGTACACCAAAGAGGAAATAAGTGGCACTTGCACAAGCTGGTCTGATAACTGCTTAACACAGATATTTTCCTTCTCTCTAAGCCACAGGCAACACGTGCCATAAATTACCATCATCTGGAGTAGGCAGGCTGCCCTTTTCCTCTTCACTGGGTGCAAGGAAAATTTGGTGATAAGAAGCCAGCTTTGGTTTTGCATCCACCCCAAAACCTTCCAAACAGCTGTGACAAAGGGGAAAAAAATGAGGGCAGGTAAGGAAACCAGACTTAGAACAAACTGAGAACAGTGAAAGAGCTACAGGTGTTTCTGCACATCCAGTCCTACTTGATTAATTTAGTAGATGAGTATTTTCAGTTTGAGAGCTTATACCAGTCATGTAATACCATGGAATTTTCAAAAAGTGGGAAATTAACAAGTGCCAGTCTGTATTTCAAAGGCAAGGAGCAGTCATCATGACCCTGTAGATCGCTCCCTTGTATGTGCCTTATCCCTGCACTTTACTGGACCTGTATCTACCATTCCCCCAATTAGATAGAACACTGGGCTGTCCAGTCTGCATCCAGCCTTCTTGCACCTCCCCTGGGCATCTTGTACTTTGTTGCTTTACCTCTAGCAAAGGAATTCAGAGTATCTGCCACTATGTGGAAAGCAGTGTCTTGCTGTACCCTACACTTGAACTCTTAGTCTGATTTTTTGTGTCAATGATGATTCCCTCAGTTTCTAAAGCGCTCAGCACAAAAAAGCTATAAACTTAGCACCATGGATACTACTAGCATGCAGATGTGATTATTGAGAACATCACCATGGCCAAGAGGACTTCTGCTTTGGGACTGGGGGCTGTGCCACAATCTACCAGTCAGGAGGTAAAAGACACTAGGAACTTCAGTCCAGCAGTAATACTGCAAAAAAGAAATGAAACATGCTTGCTTAAGGTATCCAGACAATCTGGACTTTCTCTCAGAACTGCTGTCAAACAGCATATAGAGCCACTAGTAACACAAAGTTCTTTCAGTTCTGAACAGGCCCTACTATCTGGGAGAATCAAATCCTTGGGTATGAAAAGTTGCCATTTTTATTTCTGATTTTCTTTAAAATACCACAGTTCTGATTCCCTGGATTTGCTATGTTTAGCTTTTGGATAACATAAATTCTTCTGTACTTTAGTTTAAAAAAAAAAAGCTTCTGCTCTTACTCCATAAAAACAATCCTCACCCCATCTCAACGGGTTTGGCATGGAAATTATTATCTGACTGGAATAAGAACATCCAGAAAAGATCTCAGGAAGTGCAGCTCATTTCTGGTATGATACTGTATTAATGGATTCAATTCAGACCATCAAAGCAGTACAGAAGGTTATCATTGAAACAAGAAGCATTAAAGTGAAAAACGCACTTGCCAATATTTGCTTTTTCTCACAAAACTAAGCTTCCAAGGTAACTCCCCAGCTTACATTAGCAAGAGTACATCTGTTATATCAACATCTGTAAGAACAGCAAACAGTGGGTATGGATGTTCTAGCCCTACCCAATGGCAGAGAGCAAAACTCCCAATGTCAGAACTAAAATGTTGCAGCTCAGATCCAAGTAACAATAACACAAAGATCACAAGATCCACTAACACTTCTATGTATGTTTTAAATGTAGCCACACACAAATGACTGCTGGATCAGGAAAATCATCTCACTGAATTACCCCATGTAGATGTCTCAGAGAATGGCCACCTACATGATTTGGGAGTGATCCTAGCCCACATCCCAGGAAGATTTCCAGATGTTCATTTTCCTGATAGGCTTGTGAGCCAGCTTCACTGAAATCAGTTCAAGCTTGTTAACTGCAGTTACTACTCTGAAGTGAGTAGGCTGCTGGAAATGCTGGATCCAGCTCAATCTCAGCTTCTAGTGATTCCCCAGACTGGATATTGCCTAAGTTATGTGACACCTCCCCCTGTGCACCCACTTCCAGGTATAGCACAAAGATACAAAGAAACATAAGATGAACATTTGTACCTGCCCGAGTTCAGTTGGCAAAGGCAGTACATCAGGCAGATGACAAAATTACTATTTGAGTTGTAAGTTGCAAAAATAATGTCCCACTGCTCTTGCAGAACAATGAGAGTATTCAGAACATTAAACTGTTCAGGCAGTGATTGCTGTGGTCTGGATAAGCAGTATAGGATGGCTCTGTTTAAGCAGCTGTACAGGGCACTGAGGAACATTTCCTTTTGAGAAACAGAGCTTTCTAAGACCTGCGAAAACACAAAACAGCAGTTTACTTGGCTTGCTCAAAGAACTTTCTCCCCAAAGATCCACTCCTCCCACTTCATTTAAGCTGTTGGAAACTTATTCGAGCAAAATTCCCCTGAACTACCTGTTACATAAAAATTCTATTTTTCTGTATTTCTTCTGAAGTCCCCATAATTGTGGAAGAGATTAATTTATCCTGGTTCAGCAATGTGTACATAGCCAACAGACAGTGTCACAAAAGAGTTAACTATCCCTTCTTTATGCTGCACCATCTATCTTTAATTATAATTTACAGCTGTTATAGTCTCATGCAAAAACCAGGAATAACAACAATCACCAAATGGATTACAGCATCTTCTTCAGAATTGCAGTATCATGACCTCAGTGTAAAAAACCAGCACGTTGATAAAAGCTGGGGAGAAAAAAGTGACTCACACACATAATCTGTTTGGCAATGAAGATCAGGATTTGCTTGGGGTCAGCCACAAACATTCTGCTGCTCAGTTTCTCAACCAGCTTCTGAACAAAATAAGCAATATTCATCATGGATAGGGGTGCAGCTGATTCTGAAGTACCATGAGGATCACTGCTTGCTGGAGAGGATATAAAAGGATTGATTATTCCACAACAAGAGGAAATGAAAAAAAAAAAGTGAAACGTGAGTTTACCAGAGCTGAGAAGGAACAGTCTCATGCCATAATATCTCAGAGCTGGGACATGTCTAAGAAGACTCTAGGTATAGCAGAAACACCTTATTCAGACTGGAAATGATAGCTCCATCTTGAGGAGGGAACCAATCTCACTAAAATGCTGTAATGAAGAACTGGTTTAACTAACAACTCAGAAAGGAGAGCAGTAACATCTAACTTAATGGGGCTGTTTCCAGAAGCATTCAAGGATAAACCTAGGTTTCTTTCTACAGACTCCCTTTCTAATATTCAGAATCTCTTCTCAAAAAGAAAAAAGGAAGGTGCTCTCCAGAAAAATTATAAAATTACAATAACTTATGCAAACTGGCTTGCAGCAATATAGAATGGACAGTGGAGCCTGCTGAGCTGGGCTGTCCTTCCTAGCTATTGCTTCCAACTCTTTCTAAAAATTACACCTACATGCTAAATATCAGTTAGCATGATATTTAAACAATAGTTAAACAATCTGATTCTCACCACTCACCTCTTGGTCTCGTTTTCCCCTCGCCTTGGCTGGTAACCTGAAAGATATCCATAGCAGACAGCAGAACTTTTGTCTGAAAAAGTCTCCTCTGCTCACTGGTAGCATCTTCTGGAGAAGCCTATACAGTGATGGCATACATATTAGTACAGCAGGAAAACAGGAAACCTGACTCAACTTCACTTTCAGCAAGAGTGTATATGTGGACAGCTACTGGACAACAGATGAGATGGCAGAACTTCATTTCCAGCTGGAAAACAAGGAAATCTTACATAGGACTACACCACCTAGCTGATAGCCTGCACAGTCACCCTCTGCACACTGAACAGAAACAAGGCTTTGTGAAGGGACAGAATTTGGCTCCCAGGTGGTTCCCAAGAGGTCTTGTGCTCAGGGACATTGAGCTCCATTAGCAGCCCCAGGATTCAGACAGTCAGAAATCCAAACTCTAGTTTAACTGTACCAAACCTCAGGAGAGTATATATAAACCTTCAGGGAGCTCGTGCTCCACAAGAGGATTTAAGTCATTACAGCTGCAGTCAAGCTTATGTTCATTACTATCCGTACTACTAAGCTAAGTCTGCATCAGAACTCACACCTGGGACACCTGGACTATTGACAAGTTGGAACTGAATCCTACATTTTTCATTTTCCCCTTTCTTCAGACTACTCTGATTCTCTAGAGTGCTTTGAGTGGTTGAAATCTATAATCAGACTCAGCTGCTACAACTTGTATTAATCTGTACTTACAGTGGAGACAGGGTTTTTTTGTTTATTTGAGAACTGAGATTTTGTTATCTCAAAAATCAGTACACAGGATGCTCCATGTGACATTTTCTGTTCTCAACAAATTCAAGGGGTGCCCTAATGACAAGCAGGTATTACTAAGGAAAAGGAATTTATTTTTTCACACTTCTCTTCAATATTAAACATTGCCTGAAAAATGTCTTTTCTGTTTTCCAGGGACAGCATTTTCTTAGTTCACATTAATGTAGAGGAATTAGAGAAGTCCTTTCCTTTTGTCACTTAGCACTTTTGTTACTAGGTCACTAGAAGGATATGTCCTGTCCTTCCACCCCCAGTGCAAGGTAGAACAGCAAAGCCTGCTGATGAAATAAACCTCAAGAAGCAGCTCAAGGGGATGTCCTTGTTTGTTTGCTGGGATGTTGAGAAGACTGTCCATCAGGAGGACTCGCACAAAATCCCACACTTGTTTCTTGGCAGGGTGTGGTAGGAGAGGGAGAGAGGAGGGATCAGCACAGCCTTTCCCTTCAGCAATGGCTGGATCATCTGGAGTCAAAAGGCCTTCAGACCCACCCTGTGAAAGCAGATAGCAATACCTTTTCACTCAGTCTACTGTAAATTGTTTTTTTTTTCTCCTGATAACCCATCTCTGGTCTGAAGGGCTTATGTTGGCTCCTGTACACATACCTTGGGTGGTCCTGAATGAAAAGCAAGCATAGCCAAAGTTTTCAAGAAGTCAGGACAGTGCCACATGGGGTCCTGTGTATAACTGTGATAGATCAAGCTCAGAAACTCGATAACATTCCCTGGATAGGCAATCGCCCAGGAGGCTTCTGCATCTGCAATAGGCTGAACAGACAAATGTACATCTGGTCAAGGCAGCATTCCTCTCATTCATAAAAGCTTATCTTCGTTCCTCTTTAGCTATTCCTAAGAAAACGTGACACAGCCACAGAAGCCAGACAAGGCACCAGTAGCCAACCCCCAGGTCACAGACTGAAAATACACCCAGCCAGAAAGGTGACATATCAGCATAAAGAATGAAAAAACTGAGTACTGTTGTGGGCAAGGTCTGCCTCTGGTCTCTCTCAGACATGAGCCCATCACATCCTGTGCTACATAACCAGGGCAGTAGTTGCTGTGCCCCTGGCAGTCCCTGTTCAGTATTGCCCTCTGAGGGCAGAGCAGGACTAGGGATTACAGGCAAAGGCTGCCACCAGCATCTGTCACACCCGGGCTCTTTATCCAGCCACTCACACTGCACTGTCCTTGCAGGGAAACACTTACCTTGTCCACAGTGAATCTAACCATTTCCAGCAGTAACACAGCTGCCTCTGCACACAACCCAAATTTGAGGACATTCTCTCTAAGGTGGTGCTGCAAGATCCACTGCAACATAGACTCAAGATCTTTCTACACAGGAGGAAAGAGATTTCATTAAGAGATGGGAATTGTATATGATACATCAAGAACAATTCCTGCTCTCTCTACATCAGAACAAAACCAATATGTGTCTGCCTCCAGCAGCTCCTTCCTCTCCTATTAAATTTGTAACATTTAACATCTGCATGAACAAGGTTGTTCTGAACATAAATTTTCTTAAATAAAAGTTAACTAACTTAATTTTAAAAATATGAATAGTTTTTATTATTACAAAACCCAAGTAGGGTTAACATGCCAGAGAATCCTCTAATGGAAAAAGGCATAAAATGTCAAAATAGTAATGCAATAGCAGCTTCAGGTGCTTGTCTGCTATTTTTTTTTATCATACCTTGACTGCTTCAGGTGGTTCAGACTGTGGAGTTGCCAGAAAGAGCTCTGCCACAACTAAGTAGATCTCAGGGATGTGAACATGATCAGTCAGACATCTTTGCAATACAGAAAATCCAAAAATCAAGAAGTACCCATTGTCAGGCACTGGAGGATGACTTTTTAAATTATCTTTAAAGGAAAAGAAAAGGAAAGTGTCTAAAAATAAATGTCATATCAGCAGAAGGATTACTGACACAACTTTATCCTCGTTTATCTCTGTCCCAGAACACTCAGTAGTCCGCTAGGCTGCAGTATCAACAGTTCAAAAAACACCCCCAGACTAACAGATTACAATTTTTCCATTATCACTTTTGTTACAGGGCTTTCTCCCTGAATTATTCTTCCTTTCTCCTCCTTTCTCAGAACCCCAGGTCTAATTATCAAAAAGCAGGCTGAACAGATCTTTAAAAAACAAAAGGTTTCAGAGCACAAGTTGACATCTGAACACCTTACAGGCTTATCAAGTAGCCTAATTTTGTGCAACACAAAAAGGCCCATCTCCCTGCAGATGCTAATCAGAATTGCTAGTTACCTGCAAGGGAGAAGTAATACTTTCCACTTTTCAGCACAGAAATGCTGAAGTACCAGGACAAGTTTGCCCAAGAAAGTAATTTAAACTCTTGGCCTGCTGAGATCAGTGGGAATTGTCCTATCATGTACACAGTGATCTTGTATCACTGAGCTGGATCAAGGCAGTGTTTTGGGAATGTTAAACCCACACATACCCATTAGAATATTCAACCCTGCAGAGCTGTTTTCCAGCCAACGCCCAGCCACTATCCCCTCCTTGAATTTGTTCAGCAGCAAACGATTGTGGAGGAAGCACAGAAGGAGTTTGATTCCCAGGACAACTGTGCTGAAGTGCAGGTAGCTCTGTGTGAACAGCAGAAACCAGTCTGGCCCCAGCGCCAAAAATGTCTTTTCTTTTTCCCTAGGACAAACAGGTAAATGAAAACACATGGAAGGAAACATGATGGAAGACAAAGGAGATAGTATTTAAAACTATCTTGAAGTGATTTAGAACTTCATGTTTCTCTAGAAAAAAAAATCTCATTAAAGGTGTACCTTTAGAGAATCACAAAGATGTAAAAACAAGCTCATCCACACAGCTGAAGTCATTCAATTCCTGCTACATCTAACCTTGTATTACTGTCAGGCAAAACAGCTCATTAATATGAAGCCCCTTCTGAGAGTGTGTATCAATAAATGAGGCAAACAACATCACAGACCAGATCTTTCAAGCTATGAAATTCAAAAAACTGGTTTAAATTTTTAAGTCCAAGATGTGCTATCTAATGAAAATGCACAATTACAACTCCCAGCACTATGAAATCTGCCTTTCAGTTATGAAAGGTAGAATTATAATAATGGCATTCTCAATGGTTACAATAGAGTGGTGCAAGTAATCCCACATTAGATTAACTTGATTTTCAGAGACAGGTGGGATTTCTTCAACCCCTGCTATGCAGAAGAAACATCAGTATCCAAGTTCCCCCTTCACCATGTTTTCTGAAAAAATGAGACTTTTTCCAAAATGGATATCAGATGTTATCATACCATACAGCTGTGTGAATGCCAGATAAATCACTGACAAAAAAAGTCTCTGAATGCAGTCTGCTCTTACTTAGTATTTGATGAAATTCAAATATTATCAGTGTGTTTAGTCCTGGTTAAGCACCAGGAAGATGAAAAATCTGGGAGACAGAGATACTTAACTTCCTAATGTTTCTACTTACTCAGAGGACAGGTGAAGTTTGTCTGAGCGTAATACATCTAACAGCATCTTCAGTAGCTGGTTTCGAAGACAGATTGTCTTTCCAGATGTTTGGTTTAAGGCTACAAATATCAGAAAGAAATAAAGAAGAGACAAAAGATGTTTCATTGCTTTGATGAACAATTTTGTTTGCACCCAATTAGCCCCGCAGAAGTACTTATATCTGGTTTTTGCAGAGTAAAATGATGCGGACATCAAATTTTAGACATAAGGATTCCTGCTAACATAAGAAACAACCCGTGCTTATATTGCCCAAGTCCTCTCTTTAGAGTTATTTAAAACTCATTCAGACTGCATGTTGAACAATATATCAGAGGAAGCAATTTCAAGTTAACTAGAGAAGGAAATGTAAACAGGTAATCTGACTTGTACTGCCCAGCTGAGATGTCTATATACAAACTGCAGGTACCACTGTCACCTTAATATGATCTGTTGTTTAGAGGTGCAATAACAATAAAGCCTCAACTGAAAGATCCCAGTGAAAGGGCCAAATGACTGGATGTTCCTCCATGTGAACCTGACAAATACACAGCTACTTTAAGAGGTGCAGAGCTCCGCATTATTATTTGCTACATCTGTAAGTGCAGTAAAGTCTTCACAGAAAATCTAGGATGCCCATTGAAATTTTATTCCTTGTAACAGCCCAGTAAGTTGGTTTGGGGGCAATTTCAATTTAATGTCCTTCCTCTCTGTGTATATCTGAAATCCAGCATTGTGCTGGCTCTGGACAATGCAGTGAAAGTACTGCTGGTTTATTAGCAGAGAGAGAACAATGGGTCACCTCAGTGCAGCCTGTCCCTCTCCATATGAAGAAATTTGAATTTTGCCTCTTCCTGCCACAGGAGGCAGAAGCACTAATGTTGCAATTAGGGTTCATCAGGTCCTGGGGAAGGAGGGAAATACTGTAGTTAAACTATCACAACACATACCCCAAAGGCAGCCCCTCACCTTCAGTGGGTCTCTCAGCCACACTATCCAGGTACATCTGATTTTCATCCACAGAAGAAGGTTTCAAGGTGTAAACAAGGAACAATCCAATCCTTGCAGAGAAAGAGTGAAGCAGTTGTGGTCAACAGAAAGATATTAATTTACTTACTTGGAGATTATATGCAAACCTGGTTAACTGACTTAACAACCACCATTAGAAATTCTAGCCACTTCACAAATAGGATGAAAACTTTATAAACTAGGAAGTAAATTAAAAGGTCACAGAATGTGCTGTGTTAAAAGGCTCCCACAAGGATCATCAAAGCCCAACTCCTGGCCCTCAGCAGGGCACCCCAAGAGGCACACCTGTGCCTGAGAGTATTGTCCAAACACTTCTTGATCTCTGTCAGCCTTGGTGCTGTCACCACTTCCCTGGGGAGTCTGTTCCAGTACCTGACCACCTTCTGGGGGCAGAACCTTATTCTAATATCCAGTCTAAACCTCCCCTGACAGCTTCAGGCCATTCCCTCAGGTCCTGTAATTGGTCACCACAGAGAATTAGATCAGTGCCTGCCCCTCCTCTTCCCCTCAGTAGGAAGTTGTAACTGCAGCGAGGTCTCCCCTCAGTCTCCTCTTCTCCAGGCTGAACAGACCAAGTGACCTCAGATACTCCTCATCTGGCTTCCCCTCAAGGCTCCTCATCTTCGTGGCTCTTCTTTGGATGCTCTCTAATAGCTTATATTTCTTATATTGTGATGACTGAAACTATCTACAAATCAAAGTAAAATATATTCTGCTATGAAAACATTTTCTCTATCTACTTTAAAGGTCTTTCACCAAGAGGAAAGGAATACTGAGTAAAGCACTCAGTTTAGATGAAAGATTCTGATCAGCCTGTGGCATCCCAATATCATTGTTATCACCACTTGGTTTCCAAGCATAGAGAGGAGAACAGAGAAACCTTAGCAGGTTCATTGTGAGGAGGACTGGCACCCTTTTTTACACCTGTAATTTGCTTTGACACATTACCTGGTTCTAAGGATAGAAAGATTAATGTGATATTTGATAATGTGATAAATGTCACATTTAGTGAAAGTGCACAATCTCTTCCTGCCCACAAGAAGGATATTTCTTAAGGGACAGAACTCCAGTTGTTCTGCAGGAATAGCCCACACAGCAATTCCCTTTAGAAGTCCAAATCTGGGACCAGCAGAAACTCCAGCACCTCTCAGTGCTGCTGACAGCCTGTTACAGTCTCTGCTGTCCTGGAGCTAGAAGGACAGGGACAGAGTGCTGTCTCTGTCTACTCTCAGCACTCATGGGCGTGAAAACTAATCATATTACCATGGAATAACAAATAATGATTATTTAAGAAAAAATGCTCATTCACACTCCTCACAACACGACAAATTTGATACACTAAATCCACAACTCTCACTTGTCTCAGCACCTACATGAAAAAAGAACAGACTAATTCCTACAAGCCCAGGGTAGGAATATGCATATAGATAACCTATATCCAGGAGCATACAGTCAACAAGAGAGCTGGAAAACACCAAGTTCATGTATTAGCTTACTCCACAGTTAACTCATACTCTCCAACAGAGCAAAATGCAGAGTCCACAGATTTGACATGCAACTCTATTTCTACATTTTATCAAAAACAGAGCTTTAGAAATAGAGCTTCCCTCTGTGCCGTGCATTTCCCTGGGAATTAGGTGGCTACAGACAGCACTATGTGGACCTTCCTCAGTTGATATGTTGCAGGTTGATGCAATTAGGCTGGAAATATAAAATGAAGCAGTGCTTACATTCTGTGAAGAGCAAACAAGGATTTTAATCCTATGCTTCATGAAATCCTGACTAACATAACTGATTGAAATTCAGGAACAAAAAGGATTGTTACTGGGATATAAGCCAAACCAACAGGATTAGGTGCACAGTTCTTTGGGGCCAAATTATAATACTGTAGTGATACTTTAGGGACAAAGCTTTAATGAAACCAAATATTAAGTACGTATTTGAGTAATCCCAGTCATACCTACAGAACTGTCTGTGCCACCATTATAACAGGAATCACCCAATTCACCTTCACACAAACATAAGGTTGGAGTGAATGAAAACAGTTTTCCATCAGTTTTTCACCAGGGGATCCTGCAGTTGCCAAAGATCTGGTGTTCTGCCAAAGACAAGGTGAGGGAAGCTCTACTGTCAAGCTCTCTCCAACACTAGCAGAAGTATAGCTCATCTGCAATCTGAGGAAAAGCCATAGACCTTGAAGGTTACCTGAGAACATCCCTTGTATTAAAGTATCCTTGCAAGAGATGGGACAGAATAGTGCAGGCCACAGTGATCTTGGAGCTGCTGATTTCAGGATCATTGAAAAGGAAAACAAGCTTGGGCACCATTTGCACCTGGTAGGCAACTGCAATATTCTGATGTGCATCTCTGTAAAAAAAACACAGGGACTATTAAAAGCTTCTACTGGAAATGACCAAACTTGCAGAGTTTCAGCTAAAAGGATTCTCAGGTTGCACTGATACTTTGCACTTTTGGCTTCTAATATTGTCTTTATAACATTTCAAACACTGTCAGACAAATTGAACATGTGTCAGTGATGGAGATTGGAAGATTAGTTTGTGTGTTCTACACACTCTGTGTGTTCTATTCTTCTCCTCTGCCCTCTCCCCCAGAAACTTCTGCATTACAACAAGTTAAAAAAAAAAACCTTACTACATTTTCAAGCAGTGAGATGGTAGCAAAAAATGCTATTCCTGTAAAACTTAGCAAGGGGTACCAGACAGCTCTGCACAGAGCTTTCTGCTACCAAAAAGCAGGAATCTAGCTTTACTCAGTCCCTCTGCCATGCTTTGTCTCTTTAGATATGTTTTGCTCCAGTCCAGATGATTAAGAATATTGATAAAAAAGGGTTGTGTTTTGATTTTAAACACAACTTCAAAATATATTTTAAAAAATTATTTCATAGTCAATTCAAACATTAAGGTTTCCCCTCCTCTGCAGATATTTAAACTTGCATTGTACAGCAGTGGTTCCATGTGAAGCAGGTAACCAGATATCTTTTCCCAGACTGACCCTGATCAAATCATTAACTCTAGGCTTGAAGAGCAGTACAGGAATGATTCACTGAATTCACAGGAATCCTCTGATTCCAACAGGGATTAGACCCTTCATATCCACCTCAGAGTTCCACCTTCAGGTTACAGATGAGTTGTCCCACAGGTTTCTGATTCAAACACAAGTTTATACCTGGAGGACTGCAAGATCTCCACAAGATGGGAAAGAAGAACAAGGTCAAGATTTTCTGGTGCTTTCATCCAAAGCTGAAAGACAAAGGAAAACAGAGGTTTTACTGCTCTGCTGAGCTGTGAGAACAGTAGCTGCATCAGAGAAACAGTTAAAACTAGTTTAGGGAGGAAAACATCATAAACTTTGGGTGTTTCTGTAATGCAGCCTTCAGGCACTGGGAAGTCCCTGCTAGTGCTGGGAACTGTAGCTCCAGTTCTAGCCCTGAGGAGCAGACCCTCTGGGAGTGTTCCTGCAGACCTGGGGGGCCCACAGTGTGATAATGCACAACACACAAATATTGGATCCAGGAGATACTATGAACAAACCAAATCTTGTATTATAAAGCCATCTTTAATACAGTCAAACCCACAGAGTAACATGAACAGTTTTACCTCAAAGTTGCAGAGAACATGCTGGAATGCACTATAATTCTTGATGACAGAAGACTCAAAGCCCAGCTCAGCTGTGCCCACTAGGGAGAACATTAACTGTAAAATCCTGTTGTTTAGCAGCTGAGTTTTCCTCTTCAACAGATAGCTCAGCAACTGCAAAGAGAAGACTGAATAAGTATCTGCCAAGTATAAATCTGTATTTATAAACTAACATATAACACTTCTCTTTAATTCAGGACCAGTTTAATCAAATGTAGCAGTCATGCATGCATGCATTTTGTATAAGCATCATGAAGAAAATGAAGATTTCAGTCCAGATATAAAATTTCATGCAGGAAGCGTAAGGATGAATTTTTGAAGGAGCTTGGCAACTCTGTGGCATTGAACAGGAGGAAAATATGTGCCATATTATGTTTAATGTAATTTTTAAAAAGCAACAGACAAATATAACTGTAAATAACCACAGTAGGTGTTCTATGCTATTTTTCACGGATATATTGTTAATTGCTTACAAATGGTGTTAATTTAAAAAATATTAATTTTTACCTCCTCAAATGAAAAACATTTGTGAAACATTGCAAGTTTGTCAACTGAGCCTACCTTTGATTATCCAACAATTTCCCCATACTGTGAGAAGAATGTTCAGAAAACCATTACATTTTGAACAGGTTGGGAAGAATGGAAATTAATTTGAAAATACATATCAAGACACATTTATTACTTGGCTGTTAAAAAAAGCTTCACTCCATTACAATATAATGATCAGTTACATGGAGAGAACATTATTTAGCAAAAAATTAAAAGGAACAGCTCATACACAATACAAAGACAGGCATCGACCTAAAAGAAAGGACTGGGCAAGTAATATCTAAGTAGGATAAATATATTCATATAAATTGTGATCAATTTATGAACAATTAGCATGTTGGGAAAATGGAACGTTTATAATAAATCATTAATGAAACCCTAATGTTAAGGGTCTTGTTTGGAACCTTCTATATTAAAGAGTCTTCTCTGTTCCTTCAGAGTTCTCTGCTTCACCTACACAGCACAAAGTAAATGATACTAAACTGAAACTTCATACTTGAGCCTCAATCCATCCAATATTAAATATTTAGACTTTACATACGACATAGCATCTGCATATTTACATCTGCATAGCTTTCAGGTTTAAAGATTAATTTGGGACAGACCTAATCAATGCAATTCAGGCAGGACTTATTTATATCAGCACAATTCCTCATACGCAGTGAAGACTGAGCCATAGGAAGTCATTGTCAGCCCTACACTGGGCAGTCTGTAAAGAGGAATCTTAGGCTGTAACAGCCAAGGGGAGGAAGAAAAGCTGCCTGAGAAGTGGTCTTTTGTGTGTGGGATCAAGTGTGTTGGTAAAAGGTGAAGAGTGGGTCAGTCACAAATCTGCTGCACTGGCTCATTTAGTTTATTAAATCATGTTTGACTGAGAGGCATCTGTCCTCACGTTTCCTTCAGCAGAAAACTGTTACAGAGGTTCCCAGGGACTGCAAGCACAGGAGATAGAGCACTATCCTGTATCCCCCTCATAACTTATTAAGTTCCAACCATAGGTAGCTATAGTCAGGATGTGTTTGGTTCATTCACATTGATAGATTTGGGGATAAATATCTACAAGGGAAAGACTATAACCAGAATGAATGAACAAAAGTGTATCTACCTGGTATCCGTGGATGTGCCTCATCAGTTTTCCACTCAAGGGGCTACTGTTGAGGATGGAGTTCAGAACTTTGACAGCTGCATACATGGTGTGGTCATCACGGGCCATAGCAATGAGACTGAGGAGAATGGCAGGGCCTCCAATAAAGTTCAGGCTGGTAGCTGCTGGGGAGGACTGGAACACTCTTACCCCTAGGAAATTGCAGTGTTACTCTACCAGGAAGTTACACAGACAATCTATTATTGGACAGAAAAAAGCTCCATTCTTAAAAGAATATTAAACATTAAGACAAGTGCATTTACCATATTGGCCCACAGCAACTGACCCAATAGTCCGCAAGGAACCTGAGAGGTGTCCAGCAATATTCTTAGCTAGGAATACTGGAGTTGAACTGTCCCGAGAATTAATCCCAATCTGAAACAGGTAAAAGGCACTTTAGGAAAAACATTGGTAGTATCATGGACACTAAAACAATGCATGCTCTAATACTTTAGATCATTTAAATAATTTTAGACTATGAAAACCATCTTTTTTTCATAAAAAAGTTGATTGTAAGGACAAATATTCACCCACCAACAACATCCTACAATGTCGCTACTTTCACATATCAATAGACCTGGTATTAGCAAGAATAATAGAAGAGCATGTGAAAAGTCCTTGTGAAGGACTTTAGGCATTAAGAAAACACAAACAAATTATCATAAAACCTGAAAAATATGGCTTCTGTTCCTGTTTCAAAAAATGCTTTTAACATTGTGCTCACACTGTCCAATCTATTCCTCTCCATAGGTGAAAATTAACTTATGAGTCAAACAAAGTTAAGGAATGGAAAAAGAAGTTAAAAAAAAAAAAATCTCTGAAGGTACACAGACAAGACAAAGTCAGAAATTTGGCTCTAGGAAACTGATTAGAAGCCACAGAAAACTTGTTTAAGAAAGGGAAATTCGTGACCTCTTTGGCAATCAGCCGACCATCCACTTCATTGTAAGAGCTCTTTATATCTTGGACTGTAGTGAGAGATGAGCACACAGCATTGATTCCGAAAGAAATCTTATCTTCTGCCACCAGAGGCGCGATGATGTGATCACTGCACTGGTCCTCACCTAAAACAAGAAAGACTGTGAATGTCTGAAGGAACTGCACTGTTCAATATGCAAAACAGGAGAGAGGCAGGTGAAAAATAACTGGAGGAAACTGAAGTTTAGGAAATCATTTTACTTTGTCTTAACTATAACCAGGAAAAAGCATTCACCCATTGCAACACAGGCCATGGCAGCTTGCATCACCAGTGCTTGGCTGTGTCCTCTAGTAACTGCTTTGCCTTGATTCTATATCCTCTCTTAACATCTCATGAAGCTCAGAAATGTCCAGAATAAACCTCTCTCTGTCCACACAATATAAACAAACTTTATGGACATAGAAAACATTTCAGAGGCCTTCTGTGTTTCTGGGAACTTCATCGGGGTACTCAAAGCAAAGATTTGTGTGGAAAGAGAGCAGAGGCAAAAGTTCAGAGCTGCCAACTCATATTTGGGACTTCTTAAAAGTACCAGCTTCAGCAGTTTAGTATGAAATTCTCTTATGCATTTCTTTAAAGAATTTTCTATTCCTTCTCACACTTGGAAAAACTATTTTTGACAGTTTTATAGACTGGGAAAACAGCTGACTTACAAAACTGTTTACTAGTGCTGGTAACACAGCCCTTTTAGGCAAAAAATTAGTTCACAAACCACATGAAGATTAACTATAAATAAAATGCCTCAAGACTGTGTCACCATTTCCCTTCCAGCAGGACTTGGTCTGCAGACTAAGCCTCTGTACAACTGCAGCTGATTAGCAAGAAGCAATGAGATAGTGGGGAGACAGGACACAACACCGCCAAAAATTCCCACTGCTGTTTGCAACGAGGTTATAAATCCATTTTAAGGAAGAAAAACCTAACTGTAGTATTTGAGGGGATTGTGAAAACTTTTTTAAAGTAAAAATTTCCATTTGCCTAAGTTCCATTGGGTGTTTTGATGGAAATAGGGAGAGTGAGATCATTTCACAATGAGAAATAGGACATCACATCTTATACGTTGCTTAATGATCTCCCCTAAACAGGGCATCACTAGAGTCACATGGCCACAATCTGTGATTTACTAATCCTGAGGTCCATATGGGAAGAACTATGCAGAAAACAAGCCCCCCAGACTTCATAAAGACTCAATGATTCAAAAAATCAAATCCTTCTGACTTCTACAGGTAATGTTTTTATTTCAGAGCTGTACTTTGACACCATTTCTCTCTCAACAACCCCTTCCCACACCTGACTTGCAGCTTTTTGTGTAGATTGACAGCATTCCGTCTGAAGGAGTACTCTCAGCCAGTCTTTTTACATTCTTTTAGGCTGGAGCATGACCAAGAAAGATTTTTTTGCTGTTTTCAAATGAGAAATGACCATTCCATTTCATCCCAAGCTCTAGCACAGGGGGAATGCACTACTTGTTGAACAAACAGTAATCAATAACTGAAATGTTTTGTCTGTTTTGTCTGTCTGTTTAATAATTGAAGATAACAGCATACTTTAGTTAAAAAGCCTCTTCATTAATTTGAATATATCTTACTCCCCTGTCCCTCTCTCCCCTGTGCTCTCTCCTATTCTGCAGGTATTTGCAGTTAAACTCCATACTTCTCTTTCTGCCTTTTTTTTCCCCTGTTAGCACTGTTAATACAGAATGTCTCAGTTAAAGCTTCTGTTTTAATGTTTGTCCAACAGAAATCACAATCTTGCAACTCAAGACATGTTGTCCCTCTTTACTCTTCATCTCTGCTGCTTGATTCCTACCCTTCTTTCCAATTCACAGTATAAGAGCCTCATGTATCTTACTACAATCTTGTAGAACATTCAGTAATGCAGTTTTGCAGACTTTTAGAGTGATCTCTAGACACAGTTGGAACAGTAATAGAAGATGGTAAGAATAAAAAGAGCACTGCCCTGACAAACAAATAGTGGCAGATATGAGAATTACCACATACCTTGTAGCTGTACTGCTTGGAAGTTGCTACAATACTGAGGGCCAAGCTTAATAATAACTTCTATGGTTTGCACAGAAATGGCTTCTTCAAACAAGTATGTAGGACCAAGGCGCCAGGTCAAGGAGGACTTCTGTTTCCAAATCCGAGGGGTAGCGATGTACCCATAGACATCAACAAAGGAAGAGGGTTCCATGGAAATACAGCTACCTGGTAAAGGCTGGAGATACTGCATCTGCAACAGGGAAGGAATTCACTGAGGGGATCCAGTGCACTCAGGGTGCCCTGGGGTCTTGTCCCTGTAAGGTACTGCCTGCCACCTCTTTGCTCACTGAAGTCTCAGCTGTGCAACACAGTTATGGTGGGCCTGCCTGAGCTGGAGCTCATTTTCCCACAGCAGCCCTCAGTGCTGTGCTCTGCACTGGGAGCTACAAAGGGGTTGAAAACACACCAGAGTTCTGGCTATTACTGAGCAGAGCTGGCAGCATCAGCACAGGCTCTCCAACATTCCCCTCATCAAGGGGCTGGGGGTGAGCAAGATCCTGGGAGGGCACACAACTAGGCCAGCTGACCCAAATTAACAACAGAGATATTCCATACCATAAAACGCCAATGCAGACATAACAGCTAAGGAAAGGAGGAGGAAGGGAGGGAACTCATAATTTACAATGCTTGCCTCCTACAGCAACGCTCCATGTGCTGAAGCCCTGCTTCCCAGGAAGTGGCTCAACAGCACTCACTGGTGGGAAATAAAGAATAAACCTTATTTTTTTTCTCTTTGCTTGTGCACATGAAAACTCACTTCTGCTTTAATAAACTGCCTTATCTCAACTTACGAGTCGTTTTCCACCTTATTTTCTCTCCTCTGTCCATCTGGGCAGGGGAGTGATACAGCTGTTTGGTGGGTACCTGGCACCCAGCCAAGGTCAACCCACCACAACAATTATCAATGACTGTTCAGAAATTGGACTTTGAGAACTACTGTAAACATAAGCACTTTGAATGTTTAAGCCTAATTTTTGTTCCAAAAACACAGTCAAAAGAATTTTAAGTATTGGCAAAGAAAAACACTGTCTTGACTCCAGACATATTTTTCCTTTCCTAACTTCATAACCCTGACAGTGACATTCAACACAGAAAGACAAGTTACAGTTACTTTGTACTGGCATAAATGGAGAATAAGCAGTTTTTGAAGAGTGTAGATTGTCCAATTGCATCAGTAAGCTTCAGTGGAGCTAACATTCTTTAGGAAACAGGGCCATTTATTTTTGGTACCAAAATAATGATTTGACCTCCTAAACTGAGTCTATTATTTTATTTAACTGTAGAGAGCTTTAACAGAAAGTAGTTGGATTTTTTTGGTAGAGAGAAACAATAGTGTATTTTGGGGCTTAGCCCTGTTTTTAACAATTTGTAGGATGGGAGATTCCAAGCATTCATTTACTGGTCTCTGACTACTGTGATTTAGAAAACAGGGCTGGTCAATATTAAGAGGCAAGAGTTGACACTTCAGTGAATAAATATTAGACTTGATGCAGCGCAGTAACACACCCCACTCCAGCTCCACCAACTAAAAATAGTCTTTGGTATAGTTAACAACCTTCATCCATTTCTAACTTCTTAGACAATCTTTTCTTCACTGTACATATCAAGATGAAGTCTTAGATTAAGTCAGTGAACCCAACACTGGGACAATCTTTTGTTTACTAAAGGATTATTTTATTTATAAGAGCTGTTTCACTGAATGTTAAACACACTTGTTGTGAATTCTTTCATCAATTGCAATGTTTAGGCCTAGTTTTATTGATGACTTTCAGTTTCATTTGAAGGAAGTCAAATTAAATTAAATTTTCATTCTTGAAATGGATATAGGTCCCAAAAGGCATTTATAAGACAGATGATTTTTCTCAAGTATGGGAAAGAGAATATTTGGAATTAAACAGGTTGTGTTTACAGGGGAAAAATAAAACACAAAAGTGAGTTTTGCACGTGCTGCGATTGAATTGAAATATGGGAACAAAAAGAAGGAGACCAAGGTTACAAGTTTCAATTCATAAAAGGATTCTACTCAAAAACTAAAAATCCACCACACCAAGCAGAGATATAACAGAAAGAACAGGCTGCATTTTCTACACTGTATTCGAAATCCAAAAATCAGATCTCTGAAATAGTATGAGACTAACTGCAAAACCAGGAGCATGATGATATTAATAATAGAAACCAGGGGCTATTCTCATTTATCTCCTAGATTATGAACCCTTCAGGTACATTTGGATTACTTTTGCCTGCTATTTCATCCAGCCTGAGAACTGACTGCTGTGTGACAAAAATCACAAGAAATTGCATATTAGGGGAGATACCAGGACACCAATATTAGCAATGAACTCATGAATTGATATCGTCTCACACACTGAACAACTAACCCAGAGGAACACCTGTCTGCTCCCGAGTGCTTAGCGTGCTAGTGAGGGAAAAGACCACTGCCTGATTGTTCAAAGGGTGTGAGAGAAAGAGGACAGCTTGAAACATGACCAAATAAGATGCTTGAGAAAATTCCTCCTACCTCTGGATTCCTGCAAAGAGCTGACCAGTCACAGCAGCTTATTTTTTTTTGACCTTTCCACTTTTCAAGAGCTTTCTTGAAAAGAAAGAGTGGAGACTCTCTGTGTAACTCATCACCTTTGCAGGTTTTAGCCTAAATCCAAGTCCTCCTTGATTTAGGGCTCTCTGGCTGCACCTTGATGCGAAGTACTTGTATAGCTGGCAACCTCTGCAGATCTTGGGCTTAAACTGATAGATCCTCTGAATCGCCAGGAAACTCAGAAAATTTTGACCTCAGGGTATAACTGAATTTCAGCCAACATAACCCTGAGCTACCTGCAAGCTAGATACCCCTCACTCGAGAGGAGAATCACCACACAAATTGCCCTGGTTATCTACATGCTGAAGGGGGAGAGGACAACTAGTTCAAAGCATCAGTATAAGCTGAGAACATACTTCTGAAAAAGCACACCCTGTTTTGTACAGATTTCTGACTCCACTCACGCCGAGCACAGTGGCAGGTCATACATGTGTGAATCACCATGCTTTGAGCTTCTCAGATAATTACTGAGAAGTCATGGTAGGTGCACTGGGAGATGAAAATGAAAAGCAATGCAAGGCAAAAGTCAGGCACAAGGTCTATGCAGAAAGCCTTTACCTTTGCAGAGCCAAGCATCTGACCATTTATATAAGCAGACACAATGCAGGTCTTCTTTGCTTCCTTAGCAACTGTCACTGCGAGATGATGCCACTGGCCAGAGACCAGAAGTTTACCACAGCCAAACTTGACTTGCCCTGGAAATGGGGAGGGATTTAGAACCTCCCCCTCAGGTTCCATAATATCTGTAACAGCAAAAAAAGGGGATAAGTCAACAGAAAATTTCTCATCTTCACCTGCCTCTGGAACACAACTTTCAAATGTGACAGAAAGAACATGACACTCTGTGGGTAGAGTGTGATTTGATGCTATTATGTCTGATGTCTTTAAAACACTGCCCAAGGTCTGTTATCAGGACCTACAGCTTGCACAGCTTTCAAGATCCCTCCAGCATACAACATGTCACCCTCCCAAATAACACCTGCTATCTGCCTTGATGCTGCAAAACTACCCTGAACTAGGACAAACCCAACATATTCACTAAGAGGAGAAGCCCTCAGTGTATTTATAGAGTTAGCTGTCACAGAGAAAAAATTCCTAGCAGATCCGTGAGATGATAAAAGACTACATATTAATTTGTAGCTTTTATGAAAAAAGGCAAGCTGGAATTTTTATCATTATCTAAGGAAATCAGAGCATTCACACAATGTCAGCTGTGCATGAAAGAGTCCCAGCTACTATTCCCACTCCATTTCCAACCTCCTCTGGAATATTCAATCTCATTTACATTTGAAGTACCTACTCAATAAGGAAAAGGGGATAAATATCAACAGGGAACAATATTAACAGACTGGCATAATAGAAAACATTCTGAAAGCAAGGAGAGAAAATGAGTTGTTTCATTAGGAAGCTAGATCACTCCCCAAATCCTCAGTCCTACTCTCCAAACCTGCTTCGTGTCACACAGAACTGACTGGTTCATGCCCAGTCTCCACAACTGCACACCACAATATAAGAGACACTCGAAAATTTTCCACTGAATATTGCAGTAATTCACAATGCCTACAGCAAACTTAAAAATTAAACAAGGGCAACAATTACAATCATGACTGGATTCAAGATGAAAACCGAAGAGAAATCTCATTAATATCCTGGGTACTTCAAAGAAGAGGAAATTTATTAATGAAAAATTCCAGATAACAAGAGGACACAGCACTGCAGCTCGACAGAAAAGAACCTTACCAAGTGGCTGGAATTCTACTTCTTCTGTAGAAATGACCAAAGAAAGGTCCTGTGGCAAGAAGCTTACAGAAAAGCAAACAAATTCTTGCTCTGTTCTTGACATGTGCCTCACAACGGTAAGGAAACGGAGTGGGTGGCTGTGGTGCACCAAACCAAACTTGCTAACCAGGAACCAGCAGGAGAGTGTCAGGCCATTTGAGGGAGGGAACATTCTGCTGCCTGTAGATAGGAACAAAAAAGCATGAAGGAAGTTGCTTTCCTTGTGCAGCCATTAGCAAACTGCTTTCTGTTTCATTCTTCCACACCATGGAAGAACCAACATTAGATTATGGGGTTTAATTTCTATTCTGTTGGACTTCATTGCCTGTATTCAGTATTACAGAGATTGCACATATGGCTCTGTGCACATGTATAAATGACCTAAAGCTGACTGATCAGAAATGATTTCCACGCTATGGAATTAGCGTGGAATTAGCAATCTCTGAGCCAGAAACAAGTTCTCAAATTTCACAAAAATTCAGGAAGCTAAAGGTACAGTAATTTCCCAGCCCACCCAACAGAGGATTTTGTTGTATAGGATAATCCTATTAAGTGACAGGTCCTATTCCTTCCATAGGAGATTACCCTAAAATCTGGTGGCTCTTACTTGTTAAGACTGTTTTCTTAGAAGCCTGCTTTAAATTTGTATTGCTAATATGAATTCATCACACTACGAAGCTGCACCCAATTCCCCATTTTGCTGAGCAGTGCATGTTATACAGTTCAGAGCTGGTCTGGGACACAGAGACAGAAGTGTTTTGGAATGCATAGCTTATATGCTGCCCTTTCTTACAGCTGTTGAATGTTCTCATTGGGGCTGAGAAGTCAGTGCTCCCAGCATGCTGCAGGTAAGTCACAGTGCTTACCCATGCCAGTCCCTCCCGAGACAGATTGGTCTGCACTGGATCCCATGACAGTGGCCAAGGTAGGGAGGTATAAACACCTATACAAAAGCAAGCAAGAACCCGTCATCAGAAACAAAATCATCCCTGAGGGTCACCAGTGGCTTCTGGTATTGCAGAATCATGGTAGCAAGGCAGAGAGTAGGCTGTGAGCAATAAGACAGCAACAAAATATGTTGGCAACACTGCTGCATGGAAGGCAGCCATAGGGTACCATAGATTAAGAGAGAAGTGCATAGTTACTATGTTCAGAGTAAAGGTTTGGAGACTCCAGAGCAGCTAAAATAAAAGCAAGAGCAGCAATACCCATAGCCTTCCATGGACATGTCAAACTCCACAAATGACGGAGCTAAAGCAGTGCTGTGTAGCTGGAAGTTCCGAGGGGATGTCATGGAGATGAGGCTCATGGCAGTCTGGAGTGCAGATCCCTTAGACAGCCAAGGAGAGGTCCTGACAGGCACAACGGTCTGAGGATCAGATTTACTGTCCACCACACTCTCTTCTGAGCCTGAAAGATGAACACAGTGCCTAACCAGAACAATGTCTGCAAGTCTTTTTCCAGCCACAGGTATTATCCATATTCTAGGCATCCCTGCTCAGAACAGCACTTCATACTCTTGAGATAACACATCCTCAGCAGCCTGTAGAAATCCTACAGCAATACAAAACAATATTGCACTGAAGACACTTCAAAATGGGAGGCTGTCAGGAGAGCCATAGCCATATTTTCTTCCCACACATCTTCAGGCAGATCCAGAACTCACCCTACTAAAAAATGTCCCCAACCCATTGGTTTCATTTTTCTTATACAAAGACCATTCATTCAACTCTGCTGTAACAGAATAGTCACAAGCAACATGTGGGAGAGGATTTGAAGAATGCCTGCAAAGAACATAAGACCCAAATACAGACCATACTGTATCAGGTGTCTCAGGCATAAGACTAGTTTAAGCACCAAATACTACTATACTGTAGCCTCTCATCTATAAAATACATTAGAGCAGAGAAATGACTCAGATGGAAAACAGCCTGCATAAGCAAGGTAGATTACTAGGATATCCGTAGGGACTACAAAAAGCAGTGCTTTTTATTCCCATCCTTATTCTATTTCTGTCTATAAATCATAGGAAAAATATGCTGCAAACAGAGGAGACACTCCCTTTGGTGTGTAGAATATTAATGTTTTTATAAACCATGACCATGTCTGATCCAGCAAAATGTGAGTCTATGCTCAGCATCTATTTGAGCAAAGATTTAATTTGATCTTTGCTGGCCATTAGATCTCTCAGTGTTGGTCAATCCCCAACCCAATCTGGGGAATACCTAGGGAAAATCTTCTAGGCATACTCCACCTTCACACTGACTGTCTTGGAGCAACCTACTCAACAGCAGTTTCCTGTCGTTTCAGAGACATGTCTAACTGAGCCCCTGTATCAGCAACAGGCTGGTCATTGTGTGCTTACCTGCATTAGCTGAGTCACTCCCCTGACAGGAAAGGACCTTGGTCTTGTTTGCGCTGGGCATAGAAGGTAGTAATGGAGAACCTCCCAACCACAAAAATTGCCTAACATGGGAAAAAAAAAAAAAAAANAAAAAGGAAAACAAGCCAGACACTTTTGGAGTCACAGCAACCATGCAAATAGAGTCTCTCTCCAGAGACTTCTGGAGAGCAATTTTTTTTTCCATTGTAGCAGCACAAATAGTTTGCTGGCTTTACATTTCCTTTCAAGGTTTTCCTACTGAAAGAAAAAATCAAAGATTGCTTTTCTTCATCAATATTTTTGAATAGCCCTAATTTTTCAGAAAAAAAAAATCTGTGGGTTGGGGTTTTTTATTGAGCTCTTTTTTATAAATCCTATTCCCTATTTGAGTGAAAGAAATACAGTCTTCCACTGAATATTTAAATTCATCTGCACTCTGGTAGCTGTTAGGTACTGTAATGTCTAGCACTTGTTAGCATTTATGAAGAAAGTGCAACCTCAAACTGGAAACAGCAACTGAGAAAGAAGACTGCACTTTTTATTTTTGCATCTGTCATTGACATGGATCTGAGACATGAAAAAGTCATTTTTACTCTGCAGAAAACAGCTTCTCCATATAAATACCAGGAGAGAATAACCCCGTTTGCTTTGCAATGACTTAATTTGTTCATTCATAAATGGCTTTATAACCCCTGCAGAGATGATGCAGAACACTACAGACTCATACCATCTTCAGGAGTGATTTAAGCATACATCCTGCAATCAATGAGAAAGGAGGATTAACTGGGACTTGAAAGAAAAGGCTGAGTCTTGCTGAATTAAAGCACTACGTGAAGCATCTAATTATTTTCTACACTTTGCAAAAAAATGGCACCATTAAAGCAAATTGCTTCCATTAGATACAATCTTATACCTTAACACATGTGGCTCAACAGCCTGTGATGCGAGCTTCTCAAACACCCTGGTGAGGGGCAGGTGCAGGGGATGGCTGTCACTGCAGAAAGCTTCTTGACAGGAGGTTATGACTGTGCTCAGCAGGCCAGATTCACACATCACCTGACGACTCTTCTCTGACTTCACCAAGGACTGGATATGATCAACCAGAGCACACTGGATTTCCTGGGAAAGCTGAAATGGACACAGAAGTAAAGCCAGAGACCTGGAACTAAACTGTATAGGACTACTGATTTATTCTGTTTTAATTTGTTTTTCAGTTGTCAAATCCCTGAGTGTAAACATCTGGTCCAAAAAAGAAGCCCCTAAGGCAAGAGGCTCAAGCAGAACTGCATGGCTGTTCTATCAAGCTCTGCACTAAAACAGTGTGCATTTATTCATTCGAGCAGCTGCCTGGCCAAACACAGCTCAGCTTTCCTGCCTCGTCTCTATGGCAGTGAAGGAAGAAAACAATCAGCTGTCATTCAAAAACAAGGCACCACCACCAAGAGCAGGTTATTAGGCAGAAATTCAAAGACCAACACAGGAACTCAGAATATATTTAACATTAAGCCTGTGGAGAGCCATATTGACATGATCTACTCTTCATTCTAAAAGCACTGTTCTTAAAGAAAACTGTATCAAGCGATGTCATGAAAAAATTTTAAACACTTCTCTATATGTTTTGCTGAATTGAAGCTTTATTTCATTATTGCTTCTTAATGATCTTTAAGTCTCTCAATTCTCATAAATTATATTTAGAACAATTTGTTCCCAGTTAGGAATGCATTGTACCCCGTTGACCTAACTAGTAACTGGATCATATATTTAAACACAAATCTTACAAAGATGAATTATTCCCTATTTCAAAGAGCTTTCAAGCTTTCTCACATGCTCTTCTAGGAAATAGATATGCAAACTTTGAAAGAAAATGACAACAATGGGGATAGACACAGAAAGGCAACGGGATTTGATTTTATAACATGAACAAGAAACAACTGGATGCAGAATAAACTTATTAAGTGTAAAGAGGAATTGAGCTCTTTCACATTCAACCAGACGAAGCCAATGCAGGACAATTTCAAAGCCAACAAGCAATTTGTTTTCAAAGTGTCCCCAACTGCAACACTTAGAAAACAATACATCCATTGCAACATACATACTGTTTTTGCAAACTCAACTACCATTTGTCATATCTGAAGGGTGAGTTCTTTGGATAGCATTTTCTTCTCTCTGAAGGACTATTCATTGCCAGGGACATATGTTTCACTGTGCATTGCATTACACACAGAAATTGTCCACCAGACAAAACTACATTATTACAGAGTATTTCAAAGTCTCACAACTTTTAAAATATTTTAATTAACATTTTACTTCATTTCTGACTATATGCAGGAAAGTATGTGTAAATAACACTAAACAGAGAATGACACAGGTCTTGACTAAATGAAGCAACTGGTTTATTCCAAAATAAATCCAATAAAAGCATAATGGTGTACAAAAAGATTGATTGTTTTCATTAGGCTAGCAGCTCTGTCAATACCAATATTGCCTTGTTTTGAATGAAATGAGCTGTTTTCATGGATCTTTGTTCCAGTAAAATGAGATTTTAGTGGAAATATTAAAGGTGGCCAAGAAACCATGCTGTGTATTTCTGTATGCATGGATTGATTTTCTTAACACTTATTCCTTGCACCGTGAATCGGGATATCGAAGGTGCAGTTAGAATGCAGCTGAGCTCTGCCTCAGATTAGAGTTTTAAGGGCAAGTGTCACCCAGCAATTTGCCCAATCTGCTTAAGCAGTTCCCAGATTCTTTCTCCTAAGAGCCCACAGTTTCAAAACTTGGTAGCTGAATTTAATTCACTGTTATTTGTCTTCAAGGTTATTATGCTATATTCAAGATAAGCAAAAATGATGAACTTTTGTCACTGTGCATTCACTTCAAAAGGATGCAATTTCCTTAGATTGAAGTACAAAATACCAATTATTATGTGTGCAGAAATACTTGAAGATTTTTACTTTTTTAACATCTAAAGGGAAAACAAGTAATTTAGCCTAAATTTAAAACAGGGATAAGTGTCTTTGTAAAAGATGCAAAATCCTTATTGATGGACAATGTTTTACCTTCACAACAGTGACTATGACAGCAGCTTATCATACAAGAGACATGGATGAAAACAAAAAGGGAAAATCCAGCTGCAGAAGCAATAGTATTACTTAGTAAAAGTATAAATAATTTACATGATGAATTGTGTGAGGATTATTTTTTTGTCTGTATTCAGAAGAAAACTGCCAGGATGATGAGACAAAACTGAAACAAGCTTTTATTCTCTTCTCAAAAGTTCTTTCTTTTCCCTTACCCACCCTTGTCAGATCTAGACAATCTCTGTATCTGACATTACAAATGGGAAAGATTTGTCATGACACTCTGGAATCTTAAAATTTCAGTCAAGGATGACATGTGTCTGAGAGGAAATTTCTTTCTTTTCAAGGTAGAAAATACACTGTGAATATCCTGGGCCACATATCTAAAGTGGATGCGAACCTGTCTCAATTTACTGAGGGTTTGAAACATGTGCAAGGCTATCTTTCATCACCAAACAGACAACATATTAATGAAAGGAAAATCTAGCTTGTATGTGGTCAAACAACACGGAGTCTGATGGAAACTGGCTTTGTTCCAGTCATAGGCATGAACATAAGCAATGCCCTCTAAATACAGTTTACTGACTCAAAGACTGCTTACTGACTCAAAACTCTTGGTCAGTTTAAAAGTTTTAAGCAAGTTTCTGTACCCGTGACATTCAAATTATTTTTTCTCATGCCTAGCAGTAGCAGGAATATATATCTACAAATCTATTCTCCTCAGCTTTTAACTGTCATTCCAGAAAGTATAAGAAATGGCTGAAGTGCAAAATCACCTGTTTTACTGTCTGCTACTGGGTTTTCTGCATTGACAGGCTCAACATTACTTCAGCCCATCATTTCTTGGGTCTGACAAAGGTCACCGAGAAGTTGCAAAATTGGCAGGAAATTGATATTATTTCTGAGGGTTGGAATCAGAAGTACATTAATTTTATTGAGTTCCATTAATGTTTCTGTAAAAGCAGTGCTTTCTTGTTGCTAATTCTGTGAAAGCAAAGGAATCGCACATGATCTGAACTGATTCTAAGATTTTTCCAGATTACTCCAAGACACTCAGACCTAAAATATCTATCATGGCACTAAAACAAGCAGAAAGAGATGAGTTATTGTCTCTTCTTCTCCACGTTTGCTCCTAAAAAAAGGTACTTTTTGATTCAGTCTTAAATTCAGAGCAAGAAGCCCCTTAAGACTTTTTTATGAAAGTCTGCAGTACATCCACAAAGCCACTATTTCATCTCATCTAGCTGTTAAATACTGTGGCACTGAAAAAGAAATAGTAACTGGTTTGGGACAGAATATATCTACCCAAAGAGTAATTCCTTCAGGTATTTTCCTTCTACCACATAGGTCCCCTTCACTAGCCACTGAGGTTAAACCTTTTGCATCAGACCTTACCTGACTCCTGTGTTCCAAGTAGAATCTCCTGGCACAAAGATTCATGCAGTGGTATATGTTATGATTAAAGCTAATAAAGTCCAGCCTTATATATCTCTACCTGGCAGCATCAGTGAGCTTCCCAAGCTCTGAAATACTCTATTCATTCTCTCTCTCATACAATGATTTTTCAATAGAAATAGCAGGAAAATTCTATTTTTCCTTTATCCTTTTTTGTGGGTTATTTTATGAGAACTCTTCAACACATTTGTTACCTCCTAGCTAGGGTTTGATTCAGGACCTTACATAATAGTGGTCCAATTTTACCTGAGGCAATCATATTCACAACAGAAATACTAAAACACTACCAGTAATAATTTCTTATTGACTAAGAAAAAAGGAGTGAGAGAAAAAAAGTAAATATGAGCATACTTAAATACATAACTGGAATTTGTGCTCTAGTCCTTCATACTTTTAAGAACACTGCCATCTACTGAGGATCTGAGAGGCTCTCCTTCTTACAGAGCTCAAGTCCTGGAGCCAATTCTAATTACTTGATGACACTCTCATCCAATTAACCCTTCTACTTGTTTTTCAGAAATTAATTACTGTAATTAACAAAATTTCACTAGCTCATGGCTTGATTCCAATAAACAGGGTTGGAATGTGCCATCAGTTATTTGTTCCTTTCAGAGCTCTGCATGAAGAACCTGGTTTTATTTCAGTCCCTTCATATGTACTTTGACTGCATTCAAGTATTTTAGACCAAACAGCCAATACAATACAGGCAGTATCTTTATTCAGAGTGGGTGTGTATACGTATATGGAAGGTCTGACAAAGAAAAACACATTCTAAGCTGCATTAAAAGTTTATGGACCATTAGGTCTGAAGAGTCAGACTGTTCTGACTGGTTGCTAGGCCTGTTGCTATACTTAAAACAGTTTTCAGGGCACTTCTACATTATGCCTTTGCAATAAGTATTCTGGGACCAAAATCCATATACTGATCAGGCAGGCACAGAAATGCTTTGGCAAACTGACAGCCAAAAGTCTTTGTTGTCCTTACATCTATTGACTCAGTGAAATTTGTGCTGTTCTTCCTGACAGTGTTTTAGGTAAATTTTAGTGCTGCCACATTAGCAAAGACTAAGCAATTCCTGGAAATGAAGCTACAGAGAAGTAGAAGACACTGTTTAGATGGCATTTTGATATGTTCAGACTCACCTGAGCATATCCTTCTTTGTACAGCTTTGGCAACAACCTCATCATGACACAGACAGCACCAGGATGTACAATGGTGCAGTCTCTTATTTCCAACCTGCAGTAAAAAGACACATCATAATTATCATTAGAACAGCAAAGAGGTTCTAACCATGCTCCAGCAGAGCGCAGCATTAAATCCTCCTAGTAGCAACCAGGCTCAGCACTGGAAACTAAGCAAACAATACAAATGACCTGGAACAGCTGGATGCCTCCTGAGAGTAACAAAGCCAGGACATCACCTGCTCATGAGCTGACATTTCAAGGACCTGCACATTCAAAGATGTGAGGCAACCTCTTTAAGCAAATTTAGCCTTTGAAGGTATTTGCAGAACAGAAAACAGACAACCACAGGAATCGCTGATGCATCAGTCCACAACCAGTGTTATCCTTTTATTTTCTAGAAGTTTATAATTTGGGTTATGCAGTAACTTTAGTACTTTAAAATAAAATGGAAATAAGCAAAGGTGAGACAGTCTTGATGAAATCAGTATGCCATGCTCCCCTTCCAACACTAGAATTTGCCTAAAGTAGTAAGTAAACTAAAATTGAATATCTGCTTTCCCACCAGTTTTCATTTTTGCCACTTATGACTTTTATATATTCAGGCACAGGAAGGAACTGAGGAATCAGAGACATCACAGAGAAGATCTGCTAATGCCACCATGCAGGCTAGAGGTCAAATATATCTCAAAGATGAACTCACAGCACAGCAAAAACTCTAGTTTAGGCACTACAGGCTCGTCCTGTTAGAGTATCATCAGCATTTCTGGGCACACCTCTGAACTGGAGTTGTGATGTGCACTGCCAGAAACAGCTGTCACAAGCAGATCTCACAAGAAAAGCAAAAGCAACACCTAACGGCTGTAATTAGACTGACAAACTAAAGCACAATATGCTTTATGAACTGTATAAAACACAAGGTACAAGAATAAGAGTAAGCATTAAAAAAAAAAAAAGTTTTACAAGGGATGTAAAGGAGGGTAAAAAGGCTGCAATTAAGCATGTTTGTTAGCCACTCCCAAAAAGGCTCATCTGATACAGCAGAACGGGGAGTAGTGTGTAGTACACTGCCACACAGTGACAAATAATTTTTACTGCACCCTCAAGAATGATAATTTCAAATTAATTGCTCATTTGCAATATTTTCTGTGCAATAAATCAAAATCAGGTCTGGTATAAAGAGCTGCTGCAGCAGTGGTTTCAGTGTGGATACATACACCTGTACTTGACATGAATGTGGCAAGTTCTTAAATGTCAGAGAAAAAAGTACACTGAAAAAAGTACATCACTCTCATCTCCCTGAGAAAACCCAGACCTTTTAAAAGAGAAAAATCCAGGCTCACTAAAGTCAATAGGGACGAAATCATAGTTGGAAAGCTGCCTGGCTGGAAACAAACGTGGTGTGCTGGCCCATGCCCAGGTGAACATGAGCCAGAGTGTGCCCAGGTGACCAACAAGACCAGTGGCATCCTGGCCTGCATCAACAATAGTGTGGCCAGCAGGAGCAGGGCAGTGATTCTTCCCCTGTACCTGGCACTGGTGTGTGGCACTGGCACTCAAGTGCTGTGTTCAGTTCTGGACCTCTCACTACAAGGATATCAGGGTGCTGAAGTGTGTGCAGAGAAGAGCAACAAGGCTCAAGAAGGGTTTTTAAGGATATTATATACATCTTATCTTCAGCCTTCTCTGTGGTTTTCTCTGAGGCCCTCATTTTATGACCTGTCTTAATACAAAAGCTGTGTTCCTGTTCCTCACCTCTGCAAATACCCCATCTCACACTCCTGCCCCAGGGCTATCCAATCAGCCCTGTGATTCCACTCCATCTATCTCACCAGTTTCATGGTGTGAATTGCAAATCTGCTCTGCACTGGTGCTACTTAAATAAGATAAATAAGAGGTTTTGGGGACAAAATGAGATGTCACAAAGAACCCGAAGAGCCATTAGCACAGTGAGCTGTCTGTGGTAACAGCAGCTGAGCAGCCATGCTGCTTAGGTGGGCACAAAGAAGGGCTTCCCTCCCAAAGAGATCAGCCTCAGTTAACACAGCTTGCAGCAGGCTATGTCTAATCACCAGGAACAAAAGGAAAACCAGAGACCCCATCTGTCACAAAAGGTGTTTCAAACATTACTGCAGGAGCAGGAACACAGAGGGCTGCTTTTGAGATGGGAGTGACAGGGTCAATTCCCCTGTGTCCCAGAAGCTTGCAGCATCATTGACCACAGGACAGTGGAAGGGGCTACAATATTATCCAGCATTAAAATGCTAACTTTCCTATCTATTAGTCACAGGCTTCTGCAGGATCACCCCCCTTCCCTGCCTCCTTGGGAATATTAAATATGTGTTGCAAGATGGGGCACCACAGGCCACCTACACTGACTGCATTCAAGTTCCTCCTTTCAAGCTGCATAGCTGCTGCCTGAAACCTTTTCAGGGGGAAGTGTGATTGTGGAGTACAGCAAAGGGGAAGCTGCATTAGGGGAACAACAGCCTTGCAGAAACTATGGGATTTCTTATTTTTGTTTTCATAAAATTTACTGGTGGAAAAGGATACAGGCTGTATGGCTTGAAGATTTTCAGCTCTCCAGTACATGTTCCTCTTTTGTGTTTGCATACACTTGCCATGGACAATCTCCAACCACCCCTAGCTAATCTGACCTCCTTTTGTGCCTTCACATCCCAGAACCAAGACAAACAATCCCAAATCAGACACTGTGAACTGAAAGAGTCCCAGTTTACAGGATTAATATCTCCACAAGTGGTATTCAGGTACTGTACAGCATCACATCTCAGCAGGCAAAACAACACAAGGAGATAGGAAGCCTTGCTCATTTCAGACCTAGTAACTTCAGAAAGACAATCAGAAGACAGAGCCATATGCCTCCCAGCATTGCCCCAACCTCCTCTTTCTCCTGTAACATCCCTGGGCCTCCCTTATACACACACTTCAACAACAGACTGTACTTCTCACAACTACCACCATCTAAGTACTCTATGCACACAGACCCATGTTCTCCCAAATCAGGCTAAGAAGATCTGCTTGGAGAAGAGCATTTATTCCTCCCAAGCTACCAAGGCCTCTCCCCAGCACTGAGCATCTAACCAGAAACTTCCAGTGGAATTTAAAGAGTAAACAGGGAGCAAACATCTCCATGACTACTTTAAAATCTCCTGCACAGGGTACAAAGAAATCCACCACACATTTTTTTACTTGTTTCAAACAAGTATAATTATAACCAGAAATGCTTATTCAGCCTGCTTCAGTACTCAGGGAAAAGACTTCTGCTGACTTCAGTGACTGCTGCTATGAGTGGCAGACATCATGTCTTGGTCTTTAACTTAGAAGATGACTTTGCAATAATCTACAGTAAGGGTTGAAGAAATCTCACACTTATCAACTTAGCCTTTTTAAGCATAACTCCAACCAGAAACAAATTCAATAAAAGGATTGAGATTCAAGATAAAGCTAGAGAAAACTGAATGGACAGAAAAATCTCATGAATTACAAAATGCAGGTGATTCAGAACTGATTCACAGCTGACAGCTATGCTGATTTCTGGTATAGTCTTCCCTTCCTATCAAGGATATATATTTTGACATAAACCTTCATTCAATGGGTAGGCAGCATGACTGTTCCTTTTCCAATTTTCTCTATCTCAGCATGAATAAATGACAGTGTCTGCACATGTGCTTGGACACACATACATGAGGGAGCATTTAAAATATCTTAGCATAACTTTTATTTTTATTGTATCGAGTGACTGGAAGCAGCTTTCCACATAATTGGAAAAAGTCAAAATTGATCAAAGCAGGTTCAAGCAGTGACTAAGCACAAGATTTAAGTCCCAGCAACCTTTTTCTAAGACTCCATTCCTGCTCCCAGTTTGCAGATGTCAGAATCTTCAACATAAAATCTGCAACTCTTGGGGCTGTGTGTCCCACTGCTGCACTAAATCCTTATTTCCCATTTTTTCCATCATTTACCTTTCCAAAAGCATTGATTTCTGCTGCCTGGAGGCCTGGGAGTTGGGATAGAACTGATTTGTTTACCCTTGACGGGTTATATCACACCTTAGCTCAGTTTACTATCATATAAAATGCACAAATCAGCCTTAGTACTCTATTTCCTGTAGTAAATAAAGGCTTACTTCTCTTCAGGGTTTCCCCATAGCATATAGGCAGAGGCAGGTAATTTGTTGCCTGGTCTTTTGAAAGCAACAGGATGCTCTTCTTGAGCTTGGGGTGCCTCCTGATCATCTCTTGCTTCCTCTCCCATCTCTGGCTTCCTCTCCTTAAAGTAGCTTTCCTGATGGAGGGTTCCTTTAACCATATGATCAAGAAAACTCAGAATCCAAATGCAGTTTTTTAGCCATTCTGGGAGAGGTTCTGAAGAACAGAATGCTGCATCCAAGAATTCTGCAAATGTCCTTGTCTTCTCAAGGCTCACAGGAATTTGCCTTTTCCCTTCTGTCCAGAAGCATCCAAGCGATCCGAGATCCTCTGCCATCTTTTCAAAGAGACCAGTCCTCTGGAAGAAGGTGCTGTTGACAGGATCTAGGTGCAGGGCTGCAGTTATTCCCTGAAGAGCATAGAAAACCAGCTCCAGTATACAATTCTGTCCAACTGCTGCCCACTGCCCAGATGGAGGGTCCTGCAATGCACCTTCCATGTCTGACAGGAGGGACAGGAGCCCATTGAATCCACTGCAGGTTCTGAAAGCTGAATGGCTTTTGGGACTCTCCAGCATCCTCAAGAGTGACTACAAATGTTGGCAAGAAGAAAAGAAGCACTTAAATCAAGGGGAAAGGAAGCATTAGAATATTTTAAAATCGCAAGTTTGCACAAAAATTCTTTCACTGAAATTTCACTCTTTCAGGAGGGAGGGGAAGGTGGTCAAAATAAAGGTCATCACTGCACAACTTCTCCTCCTGCCTTCCCCCATATACCCAATGAATCATACAACCAGCACTTGAATGCACCCTTAGGAGCCACTAAAGCAGTCAGCCTAACAGGGACAGAACAGTGCTCGCAGGAGGAAGCAAAGAAATCAAATTTCCTGCTTTACATATCCTAGTCAGTTTGGCCAGAGGTAGTTTCATATCTTTGGCTGTTCTTTTACCAGTCTTCTCAGACTCTCTCAAGAAACCTGCCTTTGCCCTAGAAAAATGGAAGTAAAGATTAAATTGCAAATACCCTCACATGGAAACTGGCAGGAAGGCACAGCTCTCTACAGACAAGTCTTCCTGCAGCCCTGAATGCACGTGAGAACCCACACTAAACTTTTGCTCATATGACTGAGAAGGCCCTTTCAAGAAAAAAACAAACCAGTGACATGGGATGGCACAAAGAATATTGCAAGAAGCAGGCTGTCCTCATTGAGAAAGACAAAAATACCTTTTCTCAGGTGAGGTATTTTTAAAGTTTGCACAACACTTTAGAGGAATAAAGCTGTAAAAAGTAAGATCTCAAGACAGTGAAGTCATTAGATTTTATCTAACTTCAACAGGCTTTAAGCAGGTTGTAAGTGAATTCCATTTGATGATAAAACACATATATAAAAACAACTTAAACTATTTGCCAATTTTGAATGTTACAGGCTTGCCATTTTAAAACAAATCTGGAAAATTTATTAAGAACTGCAGAAGTAAAATCCGTGAGAAAAAGGAGCTTGCAAGGAAACAGTTTACTGCATTTGAATATAATTGATCCCAAGTTTTTGGGGTGTCACACAATTCATTTTGTACAGGGACTTTTCAAATTTGATGCTGTACCTTTGCACATTTGAAAGGGTTAATCTTACATACAGATCTCCCCAAGAGCTATCCAGTGAAAAAGCTTTACTTCACAACCTCCTGAGGAGGAACAGTTTTTAACAGAAGTATATCTGCCCATAACAGGACCTAGGACTGTGAGAAAGGGTTGTGAGAACTGAAGGGGGAGGGGGCGCTCTATTACTGTCATTCAATTTTGTATGATAATGTATCACAACAGGCAGAGACTTCTGAACAGGGAGCAAATTTAATAACTTAGAGCTGAAGTTATCAGGATGGCTTTAACACATTCCAGAGTAGGTCAACAGTAAACACATTTCCTCCAGCTTTAACTCAGTTAGAATTTAATCACCTATGAGTTAGTATTCCTCTGTCTTGAATCTATAAAACTGATGTCTGCTGGAAACCCCCTAACTCAGTTACTGCTAACAGAATTTATTTCGCGCATTCCATTATTTGTTATTCCTCATAATTGTCCACGTGCCACACTGGAATACGGCAGTGCTAATTGCATTTGGGCTCAGGCTTTAACAGCTAAATATACATTAGCAAATCAATCTGAATTTGTGTGTAACACAATCACAGTCCCAATGGATAAAGAAAATAAATTCATTTGCTTACATTATATTTTAATATAGTTATCATTTGTCAAAATTAGACACTGAAGTTGCATTTATTTTCATATTAGTTTGGACACCATACTCAACTTTTCCACAGATATTGTTAAAGTTTACTATTTCAAATCAAAGCTATAAACTTCATCCTTTTAAGTTTTTTTTAAAAACATGGTTCTTTTGTTATAGAAGCAGTTGTTGTATTGTACAGAAAAGTGAATTTCATTCACACTTGATAGAGAAGGTAGAAAGAAATTTTAAAATCAGTGCTTACAACAGTGCTGCTTTTCAACTGGATGCCTATGACCTAAACCAAAATAAAGCACTGTGATTCTTTCCTCTGTTTCATTGCTTAGGGATCAGACACTCCAGGGTCAATAGAAGCTATGACTAGTTCTAGTTTCTTCCTCCAAACATTCATAAAATTCTTCCTTTCCATTGCCTCATCTCTTTTTAGATGACACTTGTGTTTGTGAGAAATGACAAAATTAAGGACAGCAAATTTTCAACCTTGAAAACTTATCAGAATGAACCTGTTCATCTCATGCCTACCCTGGCTCTTCCAATCTTACTGCTTCACATCTTGCATCCTCTCTCCACATATCCACTTTCATTCACATTTGTTTCTCCTTTTTCTGTCACGTTACATAGAACTGCTCATACAATTGTGCCTTTAGCATTTCCATTTTTCCCTCTTGCATTACTATTTAAGTCTTCAAAATACTCTGTAATCTGATACTGAGTGAAGGTACTGACCACACAGGCATTGCTAAAAATCAAAGTGCCCAAGTTACATAATCTAGAGCTGGCCTATGGCTCTTTCTTCTGCTCTTACATCTTGAAAAAAGATGGTTCCCAAGAAAACAATGCCCAAGTGAGAGCCACATTAGTTACCTTCAGAAGATCTAGTTTCAGATGCAGTTCCCATTGAGTGGAAGAACAGAGGGCCCCAATAACAATGCTCATATATTCTTCATAATTGATGACTGATAACTGCTCCAAGATGCTGAGAGTAGCACTCCTGTAGCACTCATCATCCAAAAATATCTTGATATATGGCACCATTCCATAGTCCTTCAGAACAACTAGGGACAAATACATTATCATTTGTTATACTACCCTTTGCTTGTAGCTTTTACAGGCAGATTTTCAGTGTTGGTGTGAAGTGCCACATTTCTACAAATACAGCAGGACAGGTGAGAAGAGCAGCTGGTTAAGGTAGAGATGACACAAACTGAATGGCACAAGAACAACTAGGGATAAAATGGCTGGATGACCATGATTTCCAATCGTCAGAGATGACAGGTTCCCAATACAATAATGAATGAAAAGACACCTTAGTTTCAGCTTAGGCATCTCTTTTATTTAGGGAGGGAACGTTTTGATAGTTTCTGAAAATATATTTACACTGTGCAAGATGCTGCAAACATGATGATTCTAGGGTTCCAGAGTGAATTGAGTGGATTCTAGTATTCAGTAGCGTTCACTCCTGTACTACTATGTTCCACAAGATTCCCTACAAACAGACTTCTTGGGTATAACAAAATATAGGAGTGTTCCTCAGCATGCACCTGATCCAATCAAGATTTCAAATAACAGATATAATAGAAGAAAATCTGGATGAACAAACAATACACAAGAGTCAAGTACGCACTTTTTTTTTTACAAGCTAAGTTTGTGCATCCTATATAAACACTTCAGGAGTATGCACATGGATGAAGGAAACAAGCTGACTACTGGGACAAAGCTTATTATGCAGGATGAGAATACCTTTCTCACATTTCTTCCTAGTGTAACAGTTATCCCTACACTTCTTGCTTTTTTCCTCCATTTTTTACTGAAGCGCAAAAGTCAGAAAATTTGTTGGTGCTCCTTAAGACCATGGCCCCTTACCACCAACTATCATGAGGGTAATGCAGTCATGTGTATTTCCTTACCCGTGTTCCTCACAGACCTTGCTGTAAGGGCAGCCACCATTTTCAGCATCACAACATTTAATTCCTTCTCAGTGCCTTCTTTCAGGCTAGGCAGATGAGTTCCAGCTGTCAGCATATGAAAAGTTATGTTACAATATACAAGAAATGGAAGGAAGAGTTTTTTCTTGCTCCAATCTCAAGCTTGCATTCTAGAGAACCCCAAATTAAGACCTGTTTAAAAGTGTGGGCTGATGGGTGCGACCCAGAAAAATTCAACATACACTAGCAAAGAAAAGCCCAGAGCTGTTTAGGCTAGTGAACAGAAAAATAAACAGCAAACATTTCGGAGAGGACCCAGCTTGTGTGTCAAATTTAGGCCAATTGGCTTGAAGACAAAATCTAGCTACTCAGTATAAAAAAATACATAAATTTACTGTAGAAATAGATTATTTAGTCCTATTGATCTGCCTACTTCAATGGTCATTGTAAGTGGCATTAAGTTGTACCTGATTTCCTCAAGATCTTGGCTTCCTTCCTCAAAAGTGCCAGCAGTAGGCCTAAGAGCCCAGAGTCACGGAAAATATCACTAAATAACAGGTCCTTCTGGGTCATGCTGAGAAGGCATTGGAGAGCTGTTAAGGTGCAGAATGGCACTATGTTTTCCTTTATCAAATACTGAACCTTCTTCAAAATCTCATGGGGAACATAGGACAGGTCCAAGACTATGGACTCCACCAGTCTGAAGAACTGGACTTGGACTGGGTGTGGTTTGAAATGAATTATGTCAGTGAATTGGTTGATAGGTTGCAGTGTCCATTCCAGAAGAAAGAAGTTCATTCTGTCCCAAGCCCATATGGTACCAATTGCTGCCAAGATTCTTTCACACAAGTGCTGATCATTACTTCTCTGGAAAATTGATTGCAACACCTGGAAAGGCTGGAGGTTTTTCACTGTCATTCCTGTGCAGAAAAAACCCAGGTGAGATAATTTTTACCTGAGTGTCACGTAAGTCTGCAGGCACCCTAATTGTAATGTTAGATCATCTGAAAGTGGAAATAAGAGCAACAGACATGAGGGATGCAATTGGGAGGCATATTCTTGAGCTTGGATGAGGTGCTAGAGCTAACATGGTCATTTCCATTTGGTGTTGGTGGCATTCAGGCTCCTGCAGCACTGACACATAGATCTGAAGATGCCACATCATACTCCTTTCCTCCATTTTAAGACACAAAATGAATAGATTTTCATTTTGCCATGACCCACCTACCCAGCCACATGTGCACATAAATATACACATACACACACATGTACACCGTACCAGAAGACTGTGTCCGTTCAAAATCAAAGTGTGGCAATTGTGGGTGCACAATATTGCCAGAAACTTTCAGTTCAGTTTTTCCACAGGTTGTAAGGCAAGTCAGCATGTCCAAGATCTCATCCAGATAGGGGTTTCCTCCATTTTGCTGCAAACCCTCACATCTAGGAACAAAAATCAGGACAGTCATATGTTCATGCCTTAATTATACAAACACTTTGGGTACATCATCAGGCATGGAGCACACAGGAGCTACACAGAATAACCCACACCATGGTGGCACACTGAATCAGAACAAAACCTACAGACTGAAGGAAACTGAAGTGACACTGAAAGAGTCTTGTTAACAAAAGGAAGATAGGTGTTTCAACTTAGTCCCATTATGTGTCCTTAAAAACAAAAAGCTAACTCAAAAAAAGTCTGATTTGGGGAATAAAAATTTAAGCTTTTTGAGAATTCAAAGAATTAAAACACACTTCATATAAAAAGGTGGGCATATGGTTGGCAAGAAAAGGGACTTGCTAACTGAGATAAATAACAGAAAAATCTCAGCCCTGAGGAAGGGAAAAATATTATATCGCCCAAGCTTTGTGAATCAGACATGAAGATGGCAGGTCTCTCCTAAGTAAGGAAATAGTTTGAAATGTAACCCCAGATTTGCCATGGTTCATAGACTGAAGTGACAGTCTGTCAAAGGACAGAGAGCTGTTTATCACATCATCTTATTCTGTAATTCTCAGATGGGTCAATTCTTAAGGAAAACGGCATCATCTGGGCATGGGTTAGTGTCAGAGAAATAGACTGATACTGTTAGGTTAGAAAAATCTCCGAAGAAAACAACAAAATATTCTGGTTTCACCTAAACATGAGAAAGAACAAAAGAGAGCAAATGCTCTGTTTCAAAAAGATTCTTTTTACCTGAAGAAAAAGTTCTAAACATCAGAAAAGAGGGTACCTGCTCACATGAAACATTCTGGAAAGAACTCTCCACCTATCCCTTTAGGTCAGAATACGCTGGGAAAGAAGGCTAATCTGAAGCCCTGAGCAGCTGTTATTTCTGTCTCTTCAGCCTAGTTACATCAGTTGAAAAGGATGGAGACATTCATAGCCCTTACTGAAAAGAAGTCTGTGTTTCCTGCCCTAACATGGCTAGAATTTAATCAGAAATATGCATCTCAACACAGTTTATTCACAAGGGAAATCCAGACAGTCTCTGGTAACTAAAGAAAACACTGCCAGAAAAACACAATTTTTTTTCCCAATCATAAATTAATAATTTTGTGCCATTCAAAAATCACGAACAGGCATAGGCACTCACAGATATCTTTGACTTCATGATTCAATTTACAATCCTCTAGATCCAAACTACAAAATACCCTCCCCACCCCAGTTGTTGCTCAGGGACCAAAGTTTTCACAAGTGTTACAGAAATAGTAACAGAATAGGCAAATCCAGAATGGAAACAAAAAGATCTGGAAATGCTCTCTTCAGATTATGTTAAAGAAACTCAGCCTGGTGTGACAACACAAGGTGACAAGGAGAGTAACAGATTCTGCTTTGTACTTTGGATTAGGATAATTAGTGGGGATTTTTCCTGATGTGTTTATGCTCATGTTGGTTCTGAAGAATGTAAACATCTCAGATTTAAGTTTGGATGGGTTTGGTTGCTGGTTTTTGCACAGCAAGGAGATAGTGTTTCCCTCCCTAGCTGACTGCATACCTGGATTAAAAGCTCACCTTGACTGAGACAAATGTCTCTGACCTACATCCTCTGTAATACTAATTGATGAAGAACCTTTGTCCTGTGTTCAAAAAGTCCCTATCCCGCCTGCAAACGAACTTCCCCTATACTGTTCTCCTTCTGTTATGGCTAAAGTAGTAAAAGTTATGTACTGCTTCCCTTCCTAATATAGCAATACTTTGCATCCACACAGAGTTACCCATATGATTCATATTTTAAGAGATCACTATACATTCTGAAAATTAAGCTTTACTATCCTCTAGAAGCCTACTAGAAACCTCTCTTACCTGAGTAAAATTTTTAGCAGGAGTTGGTAGCCATCACTATTTTCAAACTCTGTTAATAAAGCTGATGATACAGGATAAGAATCTTTCACAAAGCACAACACAATACTAGCAGCTTCACACACATCACAAGCAGGTAGAGTATCTGCCAGTGTAAAGAGATTCTGAATAGCTATTTTAATGCAGTCAGCAGCTGTGGGAAAAAAAAACAGCAGGTATTTAAGAACTGACAGTCAAACAAATTCAAAGTTACTAACAAAAATTAAACAAATTTGAAGTTATTTCCTAGTAAAATAGGAGTCAGATAACTGTTTTTCTACAAAGAAAAGAGGATATATAACTATCATACTCATTTCAGAAGCATTGCTAGCTTTAAAATATGCATGCATTTCTTTGCTTTACTACCAGAAACTGATTTAATCTCAGGAGTATAAGCTTTCAACCCCTCAACTCACCAAAATTCATATACTGAATCCAGCTGTCTGAGCACAAGGTAAGCAGAGACTAACAGATTTAATTGTCTCATACTAAGTCAATCACACATTCTGTGCAGAGTTCACAGAATAATTCTTTGCTCAATGAAGCATATGTAATGGGGTACACACATTTTACTTTGAGAAATGGAGCCTAGTTTTCTTGTCTAATCTCATGGCCAGTCCTTCCAGGGCAGCTTCAAAATGTTCAAATAGTTCTTTCCATCTCACTCAGGAAGCCAAGTTTTTATTTTAAAAAATAAAAATATCTATATGCATTTACTCCATGAAATGGAATACTGACGGTATTTTGTGCATTATAAAACTATTTTTTCACTTCTAAGAAATTGAGACTTGTGGTCTTTGCACTTCTTAATAAGAAAAAAAATTGCTTGAACTAATAAAGCCTAGAAAGAAATGAGGACTTAAGCAACCGTGCTGTTATCCCAAAAGATACCATTACTCTGACAGTGCCCTCAGCCTTGTATTTCGTGTTCATGAGTCTCAGACCCACAGACTGAGTCACACAACTTAAGAAAAAACATAGCACATCTTCCTCTTGCCTATGTCAGCATGATTAAGTGGGATTGGTTCTTGCCTGTAACTTGGAGGTTTTTTTATGTTAAAATCCTTCAGTTTCCAGATGACTATCAGTACTAAATAAAGCTCCTCTTTACTAAGTCATAAACCCATGCTTTGCAGCTGGATGATGTAAGGGAGATTATAGATGATGTAATCTAGCCTGGGGAGACTCTTTTTGGTAATGCATTCTCAGGGGAGCTATGAGGAAAGAAGAAGCCAAACCTTGTAGGTACACAATGCTGGTTTTGGTCTGAGCCTTTGAAATTGTTCTTAGCACACAGCCTGTAGGTACTTTCCACGAGTGGTTGCACTGGTCCCACAGAGAAGAAGTTGCTATAATTAATGACTGAAGCTTATCAGCGGCAAGAAGTTCCTCTATGCCTTGTTCCTCTTTGTACACATTAAGCATTATCTGAAAAGCAAACAAATATCTGCTACAATAAACACCTCTAGAGATATCCAGGAAATGAAGAAAAATCCATTGGGGAAGGAGATTATAAATTTGATACTAATGCCAGGAGAAAGGATGCAGTGAAATGAACAAGTAAAACTACCACTAGGATATTCATAATGGATTTTTTCCCAGTTAAAGTCATGTTGTTTTGTTTAGTAAAAAAATAATAGATAGTTTATATGTTTTTATATGGCTTCTGATGGTTATTCAATGTTTTGCAGTCCAAGCTTACAGATTTTTTGGCAGTTTGAATCAAATGAACAGCTGAGAGCCTAAGTGAACATCTGAGTACCCAGGGAAAATGAACCCCAAATGCACATCTTACCTTAACAAGCATTTCCTGAGTTTGGGCATCATCCTCACTTGTCTCCCTGTCATCACTGGTTTTCTTCAGAGGGACAGTAAAGAAAAGGTACAGGCACTGCATCAGAGCAGCTGGGAGTCCAGATCCAATAATATTCCACAGAGTCCTCTAAGAAGAAAAATTCAATCAGTCCCTCCACAAGCTGACCACAGTTTCCTTGTGTTCCTACACACTGAGAATAGTCATGGCAGATGAAAGACCCACTTGAGCATTTTACCCTCATAGGTGCTGTAGGGCACACAAGACTGGCAGTCACGTAGCATGGCTGTAAAATCCACTTGGCAGAGTTAAATACACTGTGTGTTGCTGTAGCTGTTCCCAGGACTCCTTGCTCCAGCTGAAGTACAGCTTTGGCAGTACTCTGTCCTGCATATGGAGACCTGCAGTCAGTGAAGCACACAGCCTGCAAACTAACTAGCAGCTGAACCAAGAGCAAGGCCAGGGACAGACAGTGTCCCCTTTACCATTACTTTCCAGGACACTCTGCAGCTAGAGAGGCCTGGTATGCTGAAAGTATGAATTCTCCACTCCCTCCTGATTCAGGACAGCAGCAGTTTACCTATAACGCCTTCGCTTTTTTAACATATTGAATAACTGCACACACTTCTAATTACAGATTTTATAAATTCAAGTGACAGTTTCTTCACAGTGTTTCTCAATACTTAGTTTCTTCTCATCTTCACTATGGCTGCATAGAACTTCCAGAGAAATCCCAGTGTGTGCGCTTGGCACACAGTAGTCATAACAAAAATCAGCACCAAACTAGCAGAAGAATGAGGTTTGTGATATGAAGTTTTGTGAGTATGTGTGCTACAAAAAATGGCAACGTTTTAAATCTGTGAAAAACACAAGTCTCGTCAGAAACTTCATGTTGTGACTAGCTATATATATAATTTTATAGAACTCCTTATGATACAGAACATATCCACTATAATCTGACAGTAAGATTTTATTTTTGTGTGTCTTTGAACAAGAAAGACTAAGACAAACTGTTTAACTAAATGTCATGGATAAACACACCACAGATGCCCACCAACAGGCTGTACTCCTGTTGCCAGTCTGCACTGGGGATGGCTGTACAAGTAGAGCTTGTGAAACACTTCAAAGTGAGAGACTATCAGGATTGAAAAGTCAACCACTGTATTACCAGACAGATTCTTACTTTTCATCTTTTTGATATGTAAGCTAGAAAGCTAGACTCATAAAGAATACACAAAAAGATACACACAATGGGGGGGGAAAAAAAGTAGAGAAACACTAGAAAAAACAGTTGTCTGATAACCAAAACTAAAAAGGCATCTGAAAGCACAAAATGCTTACTTCTCTCTTTTGGAAAAGCCTGGCCTACAAACCTGGTCGTGTGTCCTTTAACTGTATACCTTGGGCATGCTCAAGCTCAAAATATTAGGGATAATGCAAATACTGAGATCCACTGTACCTACACAGTTTCTCTGAAATACAATGGAAAACATGCTTTGTGGTATTTTCTCTTACCAAGTCAGTCTGTGAGAGCAGATACACCGATTTCAGGAGCAAATGGCCATCTCCTGCTTCCCCTTTCTGCTTCAGCAATTGCTCCAAAGCCAGACGAGCTTCTTCTGTTATCACAAAAACATTAAACTTTAATTCCTTAGTGAAAGATGAAAATGATGCATTTATGCTTTCTTCTTCATTTTGTTAAATTTGTCAGACCTATCATAGATCTGACAAATTTAACAAAATTACAGTAGCAGGAGTCCACTAAAGTAAACAGAAAAACATAAAATGATTTTGACTCAGCATCAAGCTCAGTTCATGTAAATTACATGTTTCAAACTGACAAATTTATCCAAGCATACCAGCTCAGTTCATGAAGCCTGGCAGCTGACAGCACAAAGAATGTACAACAGCCACCAACCATAAGTGGCTAGCAATGTTTTTTCTTATTTAAGAAAGCTCCCCAGAATAGGGTATAACCTACTCTTTCACTCTTACCTGCATTATACATTACACGCTTCCAGCTACAGAAATTTCAATCTAAAGATCAACATGGCATACAAGGCCAAATCTTCAGTGCAATCATCCCAAATCAGTCCTAGCTCATACCCACTAAAATATCTGGCTTGCCACATAGCATTTGCCTGTTCCCCCTTGATTTCCAGCACAGAGTACAGCTGAAAGACACACATTTCCAGAATAACTGGAGCCAATGGATTTGGAATGGGATCATTACCTGCAGGTTTCCCATTGAGGTTCTTCTTAATTTCTTTAGTCAGAAGCTTGGAAACCTCACTGGCTAACAGCTGAATGTTGGGGAATACGATTACTCCAGCAGACTGTTCCCAGGCCTGAAATCCAAGTGTAACTGTTAAGTCTCTGACACATCATGGTTTTGGTATATTGACAAAAAATAATAAACATAAATAAAGGAGTATAAGGCCAACATTCCTCCATACAATTCCCTCCCTAGTCAGTACAATCCATTGAGCAGCTTTTCCCAGACAGGCAGGAATATGACACTACAGATACAGAAGTCAAATTTGAATCTTTTGAATCATGTAATGCACCTACTAGAGAGTTTTTACAGTATTTTCTACACTGAATACAATCCAAACAATATAAATGTTGGTCATACCCTGTGTCATTAATTATTTGTATCAAAAATTATGCTAGTCCCTTTCAAAATATGACAAACATCCCGAAGAAACACAAATTTATAGACAAGCTTATAAACAATTTATAAATAAGTTTATAATTCACTTGTTCAAGAATGGACAAGCAATTATGTACAAAACTTACTAGATAAACAACAGGAAGACTTGCTGATTCTCTGAGTCTGACAAGTCTTATGTTTCTTTGCCCTACCTTTGGCAGAAAAAATTAAACATCAATAAAGAAAATATTCCAGCAGACTAATACTATTGCACGCAACCAGCCTCTAAGAACTAGGTGTCAATTATTTTATATAAAACATCTGCTGATACATGCATTTATGTATTAGCAACAGTTCAGCATTCACCTCTAAAGACCAGTCTGAGATACCTCTGTCCTCAGTAACCTTGAAAAATTTTCTTTACAAAAGTCTCCTCCTTTTAGAAACTCTGAAAAATCATGCTGTAAGCCCCAATGATTAAAGGAAGAAAAATTACATATGTCTTCCTAAAAAAAATTGGATCAGACATCCCATAGTACTTTCTGCCAAGAAATCAGTGCAACTCTTCATAAATGAAGATCCTCCACAAATATTATTTCCTTCCCTACCATGGCTTTCAATTTCTTTTCTTTCATCACAGATGGCAGCTTGTGGACAAAGTGTCAGTCACCTCTCAGTAATCAGGCAAGCATCAACCTTTTACTTCATTTTACTGCAGCCAATAAGTAAAATGCACCCAAATCTTCTTTCTGTGCTACAAGAGTGAAATGCAATTGCACAGTGTGCCTATTACTAATTTTCATCAATCAGTCAATAATATTAAAAGCAAACTATTTTTTTTCAGATTTTGGCCATAAGTTACTTTCAGAGACATTCAGTTGCAGAAGCAAGATCCACCAATTCATCCACCTCTGATACAGAAGGGAGGGAATATCTGTCAAGAGCAGAAGCAAGCTGGGCAAACACAATGACAAGAAACCTACAGTCACTTAAAAATACACGTCTGTCATTAAGCTATGCCCTTTCTCAGAAGAAAGCAGAGTGAGATTTCTGCCCCTCTTCCTCAAAGAGGAACATCTTCTTAACATTTCAGAAAGGCCTTGCTATACTCACTCTTCTGGTAACAGAATGAGCAGGGTAAGTTTTAGACGCTCAGACTGTACACAGCAGAGAGCAGTAATCAAATGTTCATAGCAATAGTCAATCAAATGTTCATAGCTACTAGTCCATCTCCCTACAAAACAGGCCACTAATGTTCTAATTTGATTTTGTCAATGCTCTTCCTTAGGGTTGTACACCAATCTTTAGAATACACTGCCCTTTAGGAACAGACTTAATTAATTTCCTATTCATGTCTGAGCCCATAGAGGATCTATATCTATATCCATTGTAGGACGTCTGTCTTTAGGAGAAACTCAAATAACATGGTATCAAAGTAATCTGATTTTCTTTCTTCCTCTTAAACCTGCTTCTACATATTTAAGATTCTTCCACAAGTTCCCTGTGTGTGCTGTTACCATCTGCCCTTCCTATTCCATGGTTCATGGAGAGATGCTAGCTCAAAACCAGCCATGTAATAGAACGTTCTGATACTTTCTGAGGCACCAAGAGGGAAGATACAGAAGGCACATTAAAATGACTCCCAGCCCAGGCCTGAATCACGAGCAGATGGCTGACATTTCCCTCCCACACCCTTTCCTTCTACGTCAAGGAGTATCAGCGAGTAACGAGCCCCCGCACCCCAGGTGCCTCCTGCTTGGTGACCCCTCTCTCCACACAACTGAGTAAGAGCTAAAGCACTAAAACAAAAAGAGATGCACTGGAATCTGCATGATCAGAACAGGAAAGTAAAAGCAAGAGAAAAATCTTCCAATGAAGGAGAGGACTCAGAGTCCATTGTTAAACAGGGGGAAATGAGGTAGTTTCTGTAAGAACTTCACAACATGTACAACTCCAACCAAGATGCATTTCCCCAAGCCAGCAGAAGGCTGGTATATGAAGGGAGTAAAAGTCATGTGGGGAAGGACACGATAACTAAAAGCTAAAGGGCAAGATCCTCCACAATGTACTCTGAAATGAACGATGCAAAGCCAAAATGCCTGTCACGCTTCTGGACCTAAATGCCTACAAAGCAGGTCAAAGCCCCACTAGCATATCTAAGAAAAGTGGAGGAAGAATCTCACGCCTAGGGCACAAAATTTAGTGTTAAGCTAATGAAAAATTCACTTCTCCATTATAAATATATTCGGTAGCAATGTTTCCTTTGAGAATTTAAAAGCCCCTTTTTGCAAGCATTACTGAAATTCAGGAAATCAGTTTCTACAACCCTAAGGCTTGTGAAGCTCAGCCCTACAGAAAGGAAACTCATGATGGATATGCATACATACAACATTGCCAGTCCCTCAGCAATACTCCTCTTGCCTCCTGGGAATAACTGTCCTTTGGCCCTAAAGTACTCGTACTAAAATTTATTTGCTTATTTATTGTGACATGTGAGAATTTACTGCTATGATGTCCAATTTTTAATTCCTAAGACTTCTAGATTTTACAACTTTTATCAACCTTGTTCAGCTTTCTTGGTTCTTTGAAAATTTCATTCCAAAACTTTATCAGCACATTAAAGGCATTCTTGCTCTTCATACTTAGTTAAGGATCAGTAAATCTAACAATGTTGTATGTAATCTCATCTCACCACAACTTGTTTACTTCATGCTCACTGCACGATATTCAAAAACTAAAGCTCTAATAGAACTCAGAAACTTTGAGATCTTATAATTTCAATTTAATTGTAAATTTGAGGCAGGAAAACCTCAATGGAAGAATTTCACATAGAGCCTGCAATACATTGCTTATGAAAGCAGGAGGAAGCAGTTTAGAGAGATGATCTATAGCAAGGCCTGTTTGTTGGGACGAGTAAATGCCCTAGAAGCATTAAGGATGTATGTTTTCCATGGATGTGCTGGTTTGGTCTGGGTTTAGAGACTGGTCTGGTTTCAATGGGGCTGTTTTGGATTTGTGCTGCACACAGGGCTGATAATAGAGATATTGCTGTCATTGCTGAGCAGGGCTCACAAGGCCTTTTCATGCCGCCACACTGGAAAGGAGGCTCCCAATGGAATAAAAGAATTTTTCACCTAGAGGGATCCTGCTTCAGTTAACTACACTGGCTGTTTAGGTGACCACAGAATGGATAAGGCAAAAGAAACTCAAATTGTCATCTGCACCAAAGGCAGTAAAGAGAACAAACCTTTAAGAAGAGGGGAAGAAATTCTAGCAGCCTTCTCTGTTGATCCTCTGGGATGAGAAATGGAGCCACTTGTTCATATTCTACAAACTGTTTGCCCAGAGTCTCCCACAGGAGGGTATGGCTCTGGGGTAGCTCATCCTTGCTGTGTGCAGGCTGCTCCAGCACTTCTGCTGTGTCTCCATCATCAGGGCTCTGCTCTTGCTGTCCTGCACTGTCAGGTGACTCCTCCAGCTGCCACGTGAGTTCAGCTGCTTTGTCCATGCTGAGATGAGACCAGATAAATATACTGTGTTATTTACACCTCTTACCAGTCAAACCTCCCAAGAAATTAGACACTGACAGTTTTAACTGTTGGAGTTAGAGTTTAGAAATATGGAAACATTCTCAGTCACTGACTCTTCCAATTTTAATGGCAAATCAACCTGCTCCTGGACAAGAACATTACTACCCTGCAACTGCATGAAGAAGCTCTCTTCCATGAGATGTATGCATGTGCTACACAACTCATCTGGGCTTTGGCAGAACAAACCAGTAAACCACACAGCAAATCTGGATTCCAGCCCCAGCTTTGCCACTGAGGCAGATCCTCTTCCTTGTACCTCAGCCACCCCAACTGTAAAAGAAGTTATAACTATTACTATCAGCAGATCTGCAACAGAAGAGTACTAGCCAAGGGCCAGGTTACACATTTCATTGAGCATGGGTGCTAAATCTAGCTGCACACCACTGATAGACTCCCCACCTAGAGTGGGGCTGAAGCCCATCTGGAATAGTACCTGTGTGGAAAACCCAAAGATTCCTCACAGAGCTGTTCTGGCCCAAAGAGGCAGCAACATTCAGCTCTTCTTTGTGGCAGATGTCTGGCTCTGTACAATAGGTATTTTCACAACAACACTGCTTGTTTTGCTGATCCTGTAAACTGAAGTGGATATGCTGCAATGAAGGAGCATGGTGCTTCTGGCACTCTCATTTTCATCAGAATTAAAATGGGTCCATCTTACACTACACATCGAGGAGTGTAGTAGCAAAACTTCTGGTACCCTTATCTCAACCCCAAGTCCTCTCATCTACTTTACAGCCATATTTTCATCCATAGTGTTCTGGGGGCTCACTCAGCCTTACTTTGCCACAGCCTCTGTGCTGAGACTACACCATGACAACACTTACCCCAACGGAGACCAGGCTTCTCCAGTTCCCATCAAAGTCATCCATATGCTTACTGGAGTCTAGGTCACTGTCTGACTATTCCTGAGACTACAACAGGACAAATTATGACAGTGTGGGTGGGCAGATGGGAGCTGTCACCAAAATGAATGTAGCTCACTTTGCTTACAAAATATATAGTTTTTTAAGAGCTCAGAAGAGTCTTTAACAAATCATTACCTCTCAAAGAAAAAAAAACAATCTGCCTTCATTTCTGGGAAAGAGGTTCTTTCTCTACAGTGTCTCTTTGATTGCCATTCCACCATTTCAATAAAAATGCCAAAAAAGCTACATTAAAATAAATTTTAAAAGACAGTATTATGAGCCTGGCTTAGAATTATGAGCCAGCACTAAAACAGCATTTGGGATTCTCTTCCTTCGTCATCCAGCAGTTACACAGCTAGCTCACTGCTTGCATTCTGCCCACTCCATGCCAGATGAACCAGTCTCACTTCCACACTCCTGCAGTAGCTCTATACCACAGATATGAAGGGCAGGGCATTTATCTGTGCACCACACCACCTGCAGCAAGATGATGGTCCCAGCAGACACCTGTGCTTAGATGCAAATGCTGATCCTTCACACTACACCACAGGCTAACTTATTTTACCACAGCCCATACTCTGTCCTTTGCTAGGAGATGGAGGCCTGTATAATTTTGATCAGTCCCCAAGGAACGGTCCGTCTAGAACTTCCTATCTCCACAACATTTTGTGTTTTGCTGCTGTTGTTTTCCTTAATTATTTGTATTAAGACAACAAGCCCTATGAGAAGAAAAAGTGTGGTGACTGCACAGAGTAAACAGGAAGACTCTGTTCCTCGTGACTGTGTGGGAGTTACATTTGTCATATGTTATACTTAACTCTGGTGTGGGATTTTGACCCACTTGAGTCATCCTGAAGCTGTAAGTGTGTTGGTTGAGAAAGCCTGGGTGCTGTTCTAGCAGTGAGCATAGTTCAGTAATGTTTTCAGCGAGGCTCAACTTGCATCCCAAATAGGAAAGCCATTCTCTTCCTCAAGGAGATCTCTCACCTTGGAAGCTACTCTGCTAAGTCTAAATCAATGCTAACAAGTAACTCACTCCAGTGCCTACATTCACCGTGGTCTTCTGCACAGAGAACCCCAAAGTGCTTTACAGAGGGATTCTATAAATGGTGAAACTTAGTCATGGAGAGGTGAAATGAAGTGCTTCCACTGGCCTCAAAAGAAGGTCAGTGACTGATGAGTCAACTGCCTGAGCTGCACTGCATGGCCCTGGAAATGTGGTTACCAATTTCTCTTTCTATTTATACTTGACTGAGAAGGCCTTTCTTGTTGGTGGCACAGTTAAAGCAAGCAGGGATAGCCTCTCAAAGTGTTCACTCTGTGAATCCTTGTAATGAAAGAGTTCATCCCAGCTCCACAGAAACTCTTACAACCAGTTACTCACAAACAACTTCCTTAGTGAAGATCAACTTGTAACAGGCTACGTGAGATGTTTAAAGTGTATGCGAAACACTTTAACCTCCAAAACTACATGAAAGCAAAAGGAAGATTATGATATTCCTTGGTATTTATTCCAACTATCTAGACTACAAAAGCCATATCAGACTAAATATCAGTCCTCCAGTGTTAGTCTGTTGACTCTACTTGCCCTATATGCTTTAAATATTATTCCTACTAGAAGCCTTTTCTTCTATCTACAATTTGATTAGGACTTTTAAATCCTTTCAATCTTCTATTCATCTGGGAAGAGAATTAATCTTCTAGACTAAGCACAAAATCACATAGCTCATCATTCAAATATCTTTGGTATTAAGGATAACTTAGATATTTTGAAAAGGTCTTATATGTTGTCTCTTGTACATTCCACCACTTGTTCTGATCCTCAGTGTAAGTTAATAGCTTATTTCATTTTGATAAGTTTTTGTTTGATTCTTGATTAGATTGGATAAGATACTTTTTGATAAGTGTCACGATGATACAAAAAGTAAACGCTAAATAATAAATATTTTACAAGATATAAAAGTGAAGACTAATCAAATAAATCTGATAGTATAATTCAGAATACAGTTGCAGGTTACAGAGAGAAAATGGAACTTAATCATGTATTTTCCCTTTTTTCCTAAATAAAGCTTGTGTGAAATCACACAGCAATGTGGCTATATCTTTCCAGACTGAAAAAACAGAAGGGAAGAAAGGCCTGACCAAAACTGGCAGAAGTACCAGCAGAATACTGTTACTAACAGCTTACTAGTTGAACAAACGTGATTTTTTAATGACATTTTAATGATTATATTTATCTGTGATTACCCCCTTCAGCAGTTCATAGAAGGATCCCATTCAGTTAAAAGTTCCCAATTTGCACCAAGACCAAATAAGAATCAAATCTTATACCAAATTCAGGCCAAAATTACTTATTTACAGTAAGTATCTTTAAAAAAATGTTAGTTGAGTATATATGGCAATCTTTAATCACCAAAAGTACATGAACACAAAATAAAGACCACAACTGGCCTCCTGTTCAGAAAACAAGAGATATACTAGACAAAATACCAGACCCCTAGTTCTAGGACTACCAGCTTTAAATATTCTTTCTCTAATATACTTTTCTTGAATATGAAATCCCAGGATTCTGTGGACTATTGGAAACACACAGCTCAGATCATCCCAAAAATCCAGTGTGATACTCTTTTATACTCCCTTCCTTTCATTGGCAGCCAAGATGACTGTTTAATGAACACAGTTATGACAGCTAATAATTGTAAATGCTAAAACCAGGAATTCCACTACTTCCTAAGGAAAACTGTCTTTGCACTGCAATTTAGGGTGAATTTTGACTGAAACCTTCACTAAATGAAAGAAATCCTATTATAAAATACCAGTTGCAACCAATATTGCAGTTCTGTCTGCTTTCACAGACAATCTCTTGACATACCTGGGCTCCTAGATTTGGTAGCTCCTACTGCAGTCAATAACCATACCCAGAGAAATGAATGTTGCTGCTTCTGCCCTACTAGGCATGTTGGTGTATGCAGTAACTCCCACTCTGCTCTTTAAACTTTCCACTGTGAATCACCTGATTAGCTGCTGCACTTGCTTCCTGGGGAAAGCAGAAGTGAAAAGCAAATGAACCACAGCTCAGGAGCCATCAAGCTCCCAAAGCAATTTAGAACAGCTCAGCAAACACACAAACCTGGAAGGCACAGCATTTTTCTCCCTGCATCAAGAGTAACCAGGTATTTCCCCCTCTGTATCATATTCACAAGGGGGAAGGGGAGTGGGATTTGTTTCATTTTGGTTTTAAGTTTAAGGTTTACAAAACTATTACAGGAATACAGCACCACAAAGCTCATGCTCTCTGTGCAACAATCTATGGCCAAAGTCAGGCAACTATTGTAGTCCTTCCTCAAATGCTGCACCCTTAAAATAAATACATTTGAATGGCAAGGGGAACTCTGTGTGTCCCTAACCTCATTACTGAAATAGTCAAGGCAGCTACTCAGATCAAGAGGCAAACAAGCACTATAAGCTCACTGACAACATAAATGAACCTTGATTAGATAGGGGCTTGGGGGAAGATTGCTTCTCGGTTGTCTAGTTGCTTTTTTGTTCTCCCTAATAACACATCTGAAAGGCTTTATAATGGTTTTTAAGGGGAGGTGGAGTTTAAACAATTTACACAGGAAATTCAAGTGTTTCCAACTGCTTCTCTCCAGCAATTTTATGGTGACCTTGAAAACCAATGGGATCATGACCTTACAGTGACTGAAACCTGATGGGACTCTACCCTAGGTGGTTAAAGCCACCTGTTTTCTGTTAACATCTGCTTTATTCAAATGCTTGAAAAAGCATTCAGAAAGAAAACTAACCAACTTTCTCTTCCATCTAAGCTGCAACTTCGCTGCATAAAGTGCTGCTAATCCAGGCTGAAGACTCCTAGTAAATCATAAGCCAGGATAGCAATTGCCTATACTCCACAGGGACCTCTCTTGATGCAGTGGTGTTCCTGGCACAGAGCAATCCCAGAGGACAGTTCTCATCCCTCCCTTATGGGAAATGTCGTGTATTGGAATACAGGCATCAGCAAAATCATGGGTTCAATTCATCACTTTACACATTATACCAGGATTTAAGCAGAACTGTAGCTTTGCTGCAAACAGAAATATACCTCAGATCCCAAGGAAAAGACTCTGCACCAATCTATACATACAGTAGCCTCTAAACTGCCCAGGTTTTGGAAAGCATTAGCTAAACTAAGTATAATTTACAGACTGTTTTCCAAGAAGATGCAAGGTCACCCGGAGCTGTGCACACTCAGGGCAGCTCCAGTGAATGTTGCATTTGGCCACTTCAGTGAGCCCTAGAGCCACTCACAGCCCTGTGCTGCACTGCTGTGGCTGTGGGGCCTCTGGCAGCTCTCAGCACAGGCTGAGAAAGCTCCTGCAGCCTGTGAAGCTCTGTGCCAACACATCTGCTGCTTTCTTGCTGCAGGCCATTCACATACCAGCTGATCCACTTCCAGCTGCAATCTAGCCCAACCTATGCTGCTGAGATGAATGGCAGAAGCACAGAGATCCAGAAGAGAATATTAATACCAATCCAGAGAGAACATCACTGTCTTAGACTTCCTAACTCAGAACCAAGCCTAAGTGTTCTCCATTTCCACCCTTTTACTGCCACTTTAAAAGCACAGGTCATTTGCAGCAGCCCTGCCATGCTGTTTGGTTAAAGAGGTCTGTTTCCCAGAGATCTTCCCAATCCAGTGGTACCTCCTCACTAGATGATGTCAGGACTCAAGCAGACACACAATCATCAGAAGAGTCACAGCAGAGGAAGTACCATTTCTCTTTTTCATACTTCACTAACTGTTGATGGGCCTAAAAGTCCAGTTTCAACACGCCCACCCACTGAATCTCTGCTTCGCTGGAGCAAAACAGATGTAACCAAATTATCTGTAGTAAAAATAACTCAGGGGGTAAAGACAAACATACAGTTCACATAGTAAAAAACAGTACCACAACACCCTTTGTCAGCCTGGGCTGTTTATACTAAAAACCCCTTTGTAATGTTCCTCCACCTACAAAAACGGGAAGAAAAATCCTTCTTTGTCCTCTTCCCTATAGTCTCAGGGAAACAAAAACAACAACAAAAAAAGACATGCCTCCCACATGCATTTGCACCTGTGCCAGGGGACCTAGTTCAAAGGAACCTTCACTTTGTTCGAGACACCTAGAAAGGGCACTAAATCTCCTGGTCCCAGGAGCCAGCTCTACCAAGACCAGCTGGAAACTGCCATCTGGTAGGGCAGCACTGTGATGTAGGTCATCCATGGCCCAGTGGAGCTGGTGTCCTGCCTGAGCCACACATACAGCTGGCTTTCTGAGACAGGGATCCAGAGATAACCATAGCTACAAGGGCCACCTATCTCACAGCATCCAATACTGTCCCTCATGTTGCTTCTTGTCAAACTTCTCTCTTTGTCACTCCAGTCTCCACACACAAGTGGAAAAACAAGATTCATGCCTTTACATCTATGATACCAGCCACACCAATTTATCTTAGTGGCTCAGAATGCCAAGAATCACAGTACTTCTTCAGCCTGAGGCTGGAGGTCAGCTAATGCAGATTTCCCCAAAAACACAACTTGCAGTATGCTTCAGTTGTATTACATTCACCACATGGCTGATGGCCACAGCAAGAGGAGACACGTCCTCTGGCTACTGCTATGCCATTGCCTTTGCCTGAGGGTTCGTAGTTCAGCCCAACTGCAAACCCAACTTGGATGGGGCTTTGCTGAAAAGCCTGTATTTCTCCCTCCATCAGGTTTGCCCCCTTGTAAACATAAAAAATAAAATTCAGCCGAATTTGCTGAGACAATAAATTTTTGTGCTGCACATTTGTAACCTTCAATCTAGAGAAAAAAGCAAGTTAAACATGTGTTCCTTTCAACATTTCAGTGTCCAAAAGTTGAATTAGCTGCAGGCTTTTCCCCACTCTTTGCCTTTCTTGCTAAAATCCATCATATTTTCTTGATAAAAAGAAAGTTGATTAAAAAATGTTCTTAGAATGATTATTCATTTCTTTAGGGAAGCGGCTGTGTTTCATTTTCCTCCCTTCTTTTCAGTGGCAGAACGGAAGCTGACAGAGAAACCACAGAGAAAGGCGACGCAGAAATTTAAACCATCTGCTTAACCATCATTTTCACTCATCATTTTTCCCAGCAAACCTTGAAATATGCAATGAGGGAGGCATTCGGCTCCTTCAGCACATCCTCCCAAAGCAGCAAAAGCAGGAGCCACAAAGGAGCTGCAGGACTGGGGGTCTGAGCAGCCCAGCTCCTCTCCCTTGGGCACACACACAGGGGAGGCGTGGGGCAGCAGGTGTACAGAGGCCACCCCACCTCTTTGGCTGGGTCTTCTCTGGAGGTCAAGGCCCTGGGGAGCTGGAAGGAAAAGACAGCTTCTGTTGGTGCTGCCAGGCAGCCCCGGCTGAGCCAGGGCCCTTCATGCCCAGGCCCTTGGGCAGCACCACAGCCCTGAGGGGAGAAGGCGCCATGAGCCGAAGCACAGCCACACCGCGCAGACTGCCAGGTAACTCACGGGTTTGTGCACCTGCACAGCTACTAACTTCAGCTTTAAATTAAATGCAGCTCATGCTGAGGAAACCATGAGAGGCAGCTGGTGAAGTCATACAGTGTATCCACAAGGAGAGTATTTCCTGCCTGCCAGCATCCCTTGCACCTGAGCACTCTCAGCCTGTATCGGGAGCCCCATACGTCCCACACTACTCTGGCACCATGGCTGTGGGTTTAAAAGGACAGGGCAGTTTGCAGCCTTGGTCCTGTGGTCAAGCTCCTAATTGTCTCAGGAAAGTGATCCATTTCCTTAGCCCATGTTTCCACCTGAACGAGGTCAGGAGTTCTGCAGCTGGTCCTCTGTGCCTCCTGGCACCCAGCCGGCCCCTTTCGTCAGCAGCAGCAATGTCATGTAGTAAGGATAGTTTGTTGCTTGAATTTTGCTATTTCAAAATGTTTCATTGGAAACAAATTCCCTCCATCAACACAAATCTTTAATCAAAATGAATTTTTTCCAATGTTTTTGTTTAAACAGGAACCAACAGAAATGTATCCAATGGCCTGCATCTTACGTGTTGGGCTGCACCAGAGGTTTTCAGTCTTTTGAAATCTGTGCAATCCTGAGGTAGCTTCCTACAAATCATTGTGCAGCACATGTAAATCAGCTGCTTGATAGCTTCACTCTTTGATCGTTTTTTTGTCTCTGTTAAAATGAGTCGGGGGACTCACTGGATGATATAACTACAGAAGTACACTGAATAATTTTAAGCTACACTTTTTAAAAATTCTGTGCATAAATAAATCTCAAAATTATTCCAGAATCAGTAAAATAACATCAACTTTTAAAAACACAAGAAAAAAGAAGCCTCATTTAAAAACGGATATGTAACAGAAGTGAAAACATTTTTGTTTGAAATTGTCAGACCCAAACAGAACTGAATAAATAGAATATTTTTTCCCCAGAGGAAAAAAATATCAAAAAAAAGTTTCTCTGGGAAACTGCTATTTTGATTAAATGTCACCTACTGACTAGAAAAGTGTTGTGCAGAAGAATTTTAAGGCAACTTGACTGAATGAATGATCTCCACACTAGAACCCATGTTAGTCGAATGAGATTGAGGAAGTTGAAAGACTGGTGTAAAAAATACAACTAGCATACCATGTCCACTACAGGACACACAGTAATTCATTGTTTTCTTATCAACTCAAAAGTTGTTGAATTAAACTATCATGATACAGAAGTTCTGCAGGATTTTTTTTTTAATATTTACAAAGCAAAGTTAGACTTTAAGACAGAGTGTTTATCAGAAAATAGCACTCACAGACAGCTGCCGATAAAAACACAAGATGTAATTACAAAACACACATTGATCAAGAGCTGCTTTTTTTTGAAGATTTATTCTTTTTTTTTTTTTNGATTTATTCTCTCTGCAGAAGGATCATCAAAATCTCTGCAGACAACATCACTTTCTTAAGTTTCACAAATGGGTCCTAGTTCCTGTTTTACACCCCCTTTGCTTTCTGCAAGGATGTTTTGTAGCTTGCACAGCCTACAGCAATACTCATCATCATCTTAGAGGAAATAGGAAGCCTGAAGTTCAGGCTAGACAAAGTAAACAAGATCCTTCAAACACAAGTGTGAGAGCAGACATTTTTCCAGCTATGATATGTCCCCTGCTAACAACTATTTTTTTTTTGGTCGGTTGGTTTGCCTTTATGGGTTTTTTTTTGCAGCTCCCAAGTCTACTGATAAACTCCAGGTCTTGTGACCTTGTTCTTCAATAAGTTGTGCTCCCAGAGAGACTCTGCACGTACCCAGGAAGGCTGCTTTCCCATAGTCATACCTGCTCAGGTACCTGCAAGTGCCTAATAAGCCAGGCTTAATAAGCTGTTACACCCTAATCATGGATAAGCCTGGTTTTGCTGTAGATATTCTTCTAGCACTGTGAACTAGACTCATGTATCTTCCCTTTTCTTCAATTCTTTATTTACAGAACCAATACTCCAATTGCATTTGGTTTGCCATGTTATAAAAAATTCTGGACAAAAGGAATGGGGATGAAAACAGTGGTTTGCTATCTGGCATGTTCTGATTTTTTTAAAAAAACCTGATTCTTGAAGCTGAGTAGCTTCCCTGGGGACTGTTGCTTTTAGGATGTTCAAATGACCCTATTCTAGGCTGGTAAATAATAAGAAAAAAAATCTCCTTAATCTCTACTTTATTTATAGCCAGATTCTACATTAGTGTTTGCTTTTGTGCTAGGAACTGGACCAATAAGGATACACAAAATTGCTGCTGCTCATCAGAGAGGTAACTCTAGTCCTGAAATAGAACCTGAGTACTGCACAAGGAGAAAATACTTTGTTAAGGGGGCAAATTAGAGCAGCAAGGAACTAGTCATTGGCTGTGCGATCACTTGGAGCTCAGAGCATTCAGCAGAAGTTGAAAGCATAGCTGTCACAGCAGAGGTAGCTAACACATGCAGCAAAGGAGGAACTGGTAAAAGAATGCAGTCCTTACCTTGCAGTGGGGCTCACCACAAGAGGGAAGTGCAACAAGCTCCTCAGCAGCTCCGTGTCACACGGGAGTCCCTTTTGCTGCTGTGCCATTGCAGGGCTGCACAGCAGCGGCTCAGATCTGACAAACCAGCGAATTCCTTCTGCAAGGCTGCACGTTGGGATGCCAGTTCAGACACAGGGTTCTCCAGGATCACTGCCCTCAAGAACTGCCTGGCTGTAAGCAGGGAATTGCAAATGGCAGGCTTCACATGGAGGTTCACAAAGGCTTATTCAGTAACAAGACTTGCTAAGCTGTCTAAAAGGCAGCAGTCATAAGGTGAAACTTAAATAATTGTTTTGTATCTCAGTACATCAGTCACAATCCAGGTGCCTCTAACTTGAAGGAAGCAGAAACCTACCTTATCAAAGTCTGGGACCTATATGGATTCAGAATGTAACCTGTGAGGTTTGCCCCCTTCATCCAAATATGTAGCAACAAACTACTACCAGAACCTGTGCTCAGAACATTGACAGAGCTACTAAAAAAAAAAAAAAACCAAAAAACAACACCACCAAAAAAAACTAAACAAAGCAAAAAAAAACACAGGAAAAAAAAAAAAGACAAAATCAGGCACATGTCTTGTACTTTATTCAGCACAAGTGGAAGAATAGCTCAGAGGAGGGATCCATCTTAAAAGACATCTGAAGTGCACAGATGACAAGCATATGACTAAACCCTTAGTGAGACAGGCTAGGCTCTGGTGGCATTTTTATTTCTATTTAAGGTCTTATCATTTTTCATTTGCAATAAACTTTTATTTTCTATTTTTACTTCTTTTTTTGCTCAAATGAGATGAGAATAAAGATGAAAAACTCAGCCAGCCAGCGCCCAATACAGGCATTCCTGCCAGAGATATTCAGAGCTCTCCCCTTTCCACAGGCCAATTTTGTCCATATAGATATTAAATAGGAAATTGCCCCTTACAGACTTTTAGCTTCTGTCTGAGCTCCAGAGAACATTGCTTGCTTTGTGGCTCTCAGCAGTAACATGGGCAGTCTTAATTCTGAGCATCTTCTGTGTTGGCACCATCCTCCCTGAGTGTCACGAGGTGGCAGCACAACAGAAGGGCTTGCAAGGGCTGCTCATGCATTAGGCAGCCAAAATCTCACATACCTGCAAGTACACAGTTCATTTTCATCTTAGATTTGCAACTTCCATTTATTTTCCCGAGACCATCTTAAAAAACGAGACAGTAGAGTGCCACAGCACAGAATAGAACCACTTATCTGCCTGTTCACGTGCTTTCAGCTACTTAAGCATTTATAGGATTACATTTTCACACTCACACCAGCCTCTAAAATGGACAGGTTTTAGTTGGGCACCCAGCAGAGAAGCCACTTAGAAAATAGTGGTGTACTTTGACCTTCTGATTTTAGGGACACAGCTTAGAAAGGTGTCAGTAGGTAGCAGAGCAAATAAAAGATTGTGGATGAAGAGTGAAACTCTGGGGGAAGCAAATTACCTTTAAATTTTGTCAGCATTGGCAAAAGAAAAAAAACATAAGGGATATTCAGTTTAAAAAATGGTTTTTGATACTTTCAAAACCAAACTAGTTGATGTTTTGTTTCGGAAAGGCATTCTTTCCTTGAACAAAAATATTGGTAAGGCTAGATGAAGGATAACAAACAAGAATATACTGAGACAAATTATATTGGTGGGGAGTTCAGGTGGGTGATTTTTAGAAGGTTATTTTGTTGCTTTTAAATAAAACAAAAATCCCACTCATAAAACTTTAATGAATAGTTCAGTTCTCTCTGAAAATCCAGGAATATAGAACTTTTCAGTACCTTATTTTTTCCAAGTTGAAATTCCCTGCAGGAACACAAGCTTAGGAATCTTGTTAAGGATTTAGAACCATGGGATTTTTTGGTCCTACAGATTTCTGACTTTTCAAATGAAGTATCTCTCTACAGACTCATTATACTGCAGCTGTGAGTGGACAACCTCCACAGCAGAGCATATCTCAGAAGACATTTGTAAAAATAAACAGATGAGTCTGCTCCACATATGAATATTGGGGTAGGCAAAGGGAAGAAGCATTTGTCATCTTCCAGGAAATTGGTTTCCTTGTAAACAAGATGCTGATTACCAAGCTAAGACAATCTTTAATAGCATAATATCTGCTCTAAAAGTAATGATGCTTTAAAATACCATGTTTTTTAAATTTTCTTCACCCATAGAGAAGTTGAAAATATTTTTTAAAATATCACATTTTTCCATAACATTTTGATCCAAAAATATTAATGAGAACATATTTTCAGATAATACTTATACATTATAAATAATATTTCTTATTCTTCCATACATCTTGAAAAGCTTGTGAGAGAGGTCAGTTTTACAGACTCCATTTCACAGGCTGGAAAAAGTAACATTAAGAATTGAAATGACATACCCAGCCAGTGGCAGAGCCACAAATAGTACCTGGGCCTCCAAACCCCAAGTCTGGAAGTCATTAACAACTCTATTTTTATTTCATTATTTTCTTCTTCTCTGCTTAAAATAATTTGAAACAGAAGAAAAATGGGTCACTGTTAAAATAACAGCACATTTGAAATTTTTAGCTCCCTCCATTTTTCACCTAGCCTCCAGTTTTCACCCTAGTTTCGTTCTGAATCAAATCTGCCTAAATGACTATATTTTTCCCTGAGGCAGCAGGAGGAGATACATTCCTGAGGATGCCAGTTTCAGTCCAAGGTGTCTAAAATATGCATGCACTGCTCTTTGATTCTTGCCACTAAAAGAAAAAAGGTAACATTCATTCTGCAGAGATAGCATTCAAGTTTTAAATAATGCATTTCTTTATCTCCTTTCCCAGCCAAAGACCTCATTTCTTCCAGGCTCATAGGTGACAGAAAGGATAAGCAACTGCCCAGGTTCCTGTGTTTTATGCAGCTGATTCATGAGGTCCTGCAACTCCTTGTCAAAGGATATGTTACTGTCACTGTTCTCAAAGGTGCAGGGAAGGTCTGGGGATGTACAGAAACAGATGAACAAGTGAGAAATCCATGATGTTTCCAGGCTTTCACATCGTACCTGTCTCAGGAATATCAAAGAAGCTCAATCTGGCAAATTTTGTTAGGTGATTGGAGCAGACTGCATAGCTGTGTAGGTAACACAATTAGAATCAGAGATGTGAGCACAACAGCACAGTTAACTGGGACTTGGTCATATTAAGAAACTTAATTTTGAAGTTTGGGATGCTTTGCTTACATAATGCAAAATCCAAACAATGTGAACTACTCCAATAAATTCTGATCCAGCAGGTCAATTAAGCATATATTTCGATATGAAGTTTGTGAGCACTCTCATTATTTAAATTTAACCTTCAAATGCTTTTCTACATTGGAATCAGGAAATTAAGTTCAGAAAGATCAAAGTACATGTCACAGAGAATTTCTGTGAGAAGAATCACCCTTCTAAAAGAGGAAGGGAAGATCTTCAACTGTGATTTCCCTGATTTTACAGCAGTAGCAGCCCTCTTAGATCTGTGATGATCTGAAGGTGATAGTGAGGCAAGGGCTAGAGAGAAAAGTAGCATTTTGTTAGATCAAAAGATATAGCAGCAGAAAAGAGGCTTTAAGACAGATTCATAAAATGTTGACAGAAGGGACCTCTGGAGGTTGCTTAGTCCAGCCTTCTGCTTGGAACAGAAGTAGCACTAAAACCAAACCAATCTAATCATCTTAAAAATCTCTGAAGGCTGACATCTCCCCTGCTGTGCAGATATCTATCCCAGTTCTGCACCATCATTCTCCTGGTCAAAAAGTTATTCTGGGCTCCAGTCTGAGTTTCTAAGGTCCAAACTTGGGGGCATTGCTTTTTGTGTTTCAGCATCTGTACTACCAGGTGCTGGATTTTATGCTCTGAAAATGTGCTTTAACTACTTGTGGGTTGATATTAGATTCCTCCACCAGCCTTTTTGCCAGATTAAGCAAGTCTGTCTCCCTCAACTCTTCCTTGTAGGAGAGGTGTCCTAGTCCTCAACAGTCTGAGCAGTCCTTATTCAGATATGAAACACTTCAAACCAAATATAATTTGGGAAAAATTTATTTCTGTGTACCTTAATTGTGTTAACTCTGTTTTATCTGGCTGAGAGACACAAGTTGCAGTGTCATTGTTATCCTATTTCAGATTGGAAAATATCCGCTAGATTTTGTATGGAGCAGAACCAAATAATTCAAAGTCTCTGATCTGCCCTGACATGTCCCCAGTAGATATTGCAATGGTTAAAAGATTTCTCTCTGCCCCATTGATAAAGCTATCATCTAGACACAAAATTAAGATGGGCACTGGTTGTCCATACAACTAGTATCCATTTTATATTTATCTCCTTTTCCTGTGAAAAGCAAATGCAATGCAATACTTGGAGCCATCCTGTCTCAGTATCCTTATGTTCACCTTCATTATCAAAGGAAACTTTGCTTGTAGACATGTTTAGGAATATGGCAACAGCAGGAGTTTCTAGTACTAAAGGGGACATATAATTTCTGATCCTGGTATAATAAGGATAATACCACAAAGACAAAACAGAAGATATTAAAAAATTAAAAACTATGAATATACTTTGTCTCCTTGATAATGAAATCTAGAATATCTGGATTTATAAGACACTTACTGCTCTTAAGAAAGTTCTTGCATGCATAATCTAAGTCTTGCTTTCCTATAATATATGAAGGTACATCACAAAACACATTTGGAAATCTTTATCAGATCATTCAGAATTGTCTATCCTTTTTTTTTACCACCTCTTCAATTGCACTGACTAATAGCTTCTCAAAAGCTGAACATTTCTGTCAAAGGTTTCGCTTCTTGTTAGAATAGTGCACCTTGACATGGTCAGAGATCACTGTTTATAATAAAATCAGAAAGGACACATCAACTTCTCTGATGTTTGTCAAGTATAAACAAACAAACAAAAAAAAGAAATCCAAGCCATGCTTTTTAAACTACTATGAAAAATAATATACAATGCTCAAGGTGTTTTTGCAGGCGACTTATGTAAAATATTTATTTTTCTTACTTACAGGGCACCGTTCTGAATAAATTTGGATTACATTAAGGTATTTCCAATAGTAGTAGGTGAGATCTTACAGGGGTATAGGTACACTTGATGTATGTTCACCACTGCAGAGGAGAAAAAAATCAAAGTGTGCCAGGAATATCTCTGCAGGGTAGTTTCTTGTCCCACTGAAGTCCAAGGCAGCCATGTTATAGGCTTCTCTCAAGACACAGCTGCTCTCTAGAGAGTCACTCTTACATCCTGAAATCAAAGATTAATTACTCCTGATCTATTTGTGGAACATGACTAGATGGGAAGGAATATTGACTGTAAAAGAATAATAAAGACACCCAGAAATTCCCTAGTTTCACTCTGAAAAACATTAAAAATTATTCTTGTTTAGTGTCCCCCTTAGCCCCCATTCCTGAATGTAGTTCTGTAAGATCAGAGTTCTGTCCTTTCCTGGCAGCCATGATGTGTTGGGCACATTCACTGCCTCCTGCAATAACCATCACCCCTGGGAGGCCCAAGATGTCATTAGGCTTATGCATTTTCTTACTTTTCAGCCAAACACAAATGAATTGTTCCAATCTTTGTCCCTTGGCATTAGATAATCCCCAAACTAAAGTTTTTCCTGAATCACCTTTTTTTCCTCAAAGATACCTTTGAGCTTCCAGTTGTTTCCAGCGCTGCTCTAGAACATCTACACAGCTTTCTCCATTCTGCATTACCAATTTACATGGTACTAGAGAGGCCATCTCCAAAGAAGAACAGAAAAATTCACACTTCATGGTTTAAGCCATAACTTGCTATAAGCCCTAAGACTACCAGTAAAATCACTGGAAATTACTGGAAGCTGAAAGACCAGTAGCCTTTTTCACCTGGAAAACCAGCTGGCATCATCAGCATCAAGAGATTTCAAGTGGTGATAATTTAGCCTGTAAGCAAGGGCTACATCAAATTGAAATTCCTTCTGGTCATTAGATACTTGAAAAGCTGTTAATTTATGCACAAACTTCTTCAGCAGAATTCCACAGTTACTGAAACATAACCATTCAAACTTGCAGAAGAAATGTTGCTGCAGTTATTGATCTTGAAATGCACACCATGGTCTTTCCTTATTTCTCTGCACCCTTTTCCATCAACTCCATTTCATAATATATTAGAACAGATTGCAATTTGGTTACAGTCTAAATAAACCAGATCTGAGATTCAGTGGGGCCAAAGTCCAGGGTGATTTGATCTTGGGCTTTGATCCAGGTGCATCATGCTGATGAGCAAAGAAAATGTTATCAGTCAGCTAGTTACAACAAGTCCTTGGCCTGCAGATGGAAGCAGAAGATGAGGAGGAGGAAAAAAGGATATACCATGTGATAATTGGTAGGTGACAGCATGCTGTGTATGCAGCCTGGGGAAACAGAGATCCATTCAATCTGCCTCACAACAGCTTCAGCAACTTCACTGGCCCACGCACTCTTCCGTCTCAAGCACCCGCCGCGTTTCATAGCCTCCAGTCATCAGCCTTGGCGCCAACACATGAATCATATCTTCTGTGAGGGTCCCCACTGCAGTAACTCCTTATCATCCTCTGCAGCTAGATAGCACTTGCCAATCCCAGATCTCAAAACACTGCATTAATATGGACATGACCTGGGGTTTAATAACTTGCTTGTAGCTATGGGAAATCAGCTGTCATTAAGACAAGAGACCCCATCTCCTCACTCTCCTTAAGCTTTCTAATCCCTAGGTCACATCACCTGCCTTCATTTTGTGTGCTTAACCATCAATGGGGAACAGTTGTGATAGACACAAGAGATTTTCCACATTCCAAAAAGGCAGCAGTAATTAATGACCACATTTATTTTTAGATTCACGTAAGAGCCACATAGTAACACTTCTCCAGTATGTGGGTAGTGATTGATTTCTGTTTTCTAGCCTACTAAATGCTTACTACTCTACAATAGACTTTCATTCTGGATTTGATCAAGCACAGGGCTATAACCTTGAGAGCAGTGGTTTGCAACAACTGGTACACATTATCACTTTGGTATCCCAAGCCATCAGGGATGCCCCTCTCAACTCAGATCAGTCATAAAAAGTCCTGTTGCCTTCAGCTTAGCAGCTTCCTAACTCAGTCTGTAAAGCCTGCAAAATAGGACAACCCTTAGAGCCCAGCTCTAGAATAGAATAACCAACAAACCCCCTTTTCTCCCTAAGGATAAGAGGGAGAGCACAGCAGGGCAGACCATGGCATCCACAGCACTTGAATGAAGTTAAGGAGAAAATATTTAGAAATGGCCAGGTTCAATCAGAACACAAGCACGTGTTTATGACAATGAAGAAGCAGGTCTGGGGTCAAGCTAGGAAAATACCCCACAACTCTATAAGTGAGAACTACATAGACTAAAGGCTACCAATACCAGATACATTCTTCCAGTTATTAGGTAGATCCACAGCAATGAAGGAGATGTAAGGTCCAGCAGAAAAAACAGTCTAGAGATCAGAATCCAAATTCATACATCACTACAGACACACCAGAGGCTAACATTCCTACTAAATAGTTTAAGCTAGATACGAAGCCCAAGCCTGGGTTTAAATAGAGGTCCTGGACCTGTGGGCAGAGGGTGTGGATGATGACCATGTGAGATGTGTTAGAGCCATTGAGGCTATTAATGCACTTCAGGACCACAACACAGGTTTCTCCCATCTTTGTGGAGTGTGTTTACATGGGAGAACATCTCTGCTGCTGGGATGGAAAGGAGCCATTAGACTCACACGAGAGAATTAAGGTAAATACAGACCACTAAGATAACTTGTCCCAATTATCTTCCTCAGTTTAAGCAGATCAGTACAGAAGCTTTAGGAATTAAACATTCCCATAGTGTCTGGCTCCTTCTAGAAACTTGTGCTACCCTTCTACTGGATCTACTCTTAGTGTTTCTATAAGGAACTAGTTCTCTAAATTTTCAGACCAAAGCATTGCAGCTAGTGTGGAACCACTTGCTGGAGGTGGTTGCTTTGTTGTGTTTTGTTTTGGTTTTTTTTCTCTCAGCTGACTTGTTTATTTTAATTTGGTTTGTTTTTCTTTTCTTGGCAAGTAGTTTACTTCCCCCGAATAGCATCTGATAATTTTAGACCTGAACTTCAGACCAATATTTAAATGGGGGGGAAAAGCTCCACATCCCCCCCACTTTCCTAGTATTTGAAAAATCATTTAAGTTATATTTATGCATTAAAATGGCTTTAAGAAGGGCTGAAAATGTTTAAGTCAAAGCAAAACAGGGTCAAATTGAATGTTTCTCTTTCCACTGAGTATTTTTTATTTAACAAGAAAAACTTAGATGTTACCATTTAGTGTTGAACTTGGCTTGAATGTTTTCATTTTACTCATAAACATGATAATTGCTTATATAGCTCACATTATATAATTCTTTTCCTAGAGGGGAAATCAAGTTTTCATGGGAAGTGACTTAGCAGGATGAAGTGCTCTATGCTTCCCATGAGGTTAAAAGTTCAGTCAGCTTTATCCTTTGTCATGTTTACTGTACACACCTTTTGACTTCCTGCTCAAACTGCAAAATGATATGTATAAACAGCACCAAAACAGACAGGAATTGCTAAAAATACAGAGAGAAAAAGAGTTCTATTAAATGGTTGGTCAGAAAGGCAGGAATGCAACAGGTGATGCTCCTCCTGCTTATCCACAGTATCAGGATGCTTGCTAAGTTTGCTGGCCAAGGGATCATCAGTTAGCTATTCCTCACTGTGCTGAAACCCAGCTAAAACAGATAATTAGTGGGGAGATAACTGCAGGAGGCTGTGTGTTCAGAACTGAGACAGTAGTTCAGATCCCACTTCTATCCTTGCTTACAGGTGTGTAAGTTTGAGTTCATGCCACCATGACCTCAAAGATTTACAATCACTCATAAGCTGCTGGTTTTACCAGTAGCTAAAGGTCCAAAACATCTTAGTCATTGCTGCAGTTGCATATTGAGAAGCACCCTCTGTAAAGAGCCAGAGAACCTCTTCCAGTACTGGAGATATAGCTTGATAGTCAGCATTCAATATCCAAAATATGATAGATCTTGGAAGGGGAGAAAACTGCCAATCTCAGATGCCTTCTGTCAGTACAACTCAGCAACACAGACCTTCAGGGTGATACTGCAGGGCATGTACACTGCTAGGGAAGTATTTACCCCTTTTTGGCACTCACAGAAGAAACTGCTAGGCAGATGGAGCTACGAGCAGTCTAGGGTCAGGATATGTCCATCACTCAGATGCAATTATCATCCAGTTATCTATTTATGTTTTATAGATACTATTTAATAGTTTCTATCCATGTCAATAAACGTTTGTCCTTTCCTCCTCTTCATTACTGACTGCAGAGCTGCCTCCCTCCCGGGGAGGGGTGAGGGTGAGCTTAGCAAACAGTACAATTAAAAATGATGGGTGCTAAAATGTAATGTAATGTAAAATGTAATGAAGACATTCCCTTGTGCCCATCCTGCGAGTCTGCCAGTGGAGGCGAGAGATATTTCTCTCTCTCGCAGAGAGCAGTGGGTCGTTTCTCCCTCGGCTCCCCAGCTGCCACCGGGATGCCTCCCGGGGAGGGATGCAGGGCACAGCAGGTAGCCTAGCACGCCGCCGCCCTCAGGACCAGCGCACTTGGTATTTCTTCCAGCGCAGAAGAAATCCCGCTGAATCAGGTTCAGCTGCCGATCTGATCCTTGTCGAGTCAAAGCATCTGTTGAGCGCACGCCGCCGGAGGAAGCCGCAGCTCGGGAGCGGGGCTGAGCGCGGCTCCCTGGAAGCGGCACATTGATCACACGGCCGCGCGGCCAATTAGCGGCAGGAGCCAGGGCCAGCCCTCGTGTCTGCGCGCTGCTGATCTATCGGCAGTAATTACCGAGACACTTCATGCCTACTTTGGATGGGAATTAATTCGAGGCCGGATAAATAATGCATTAGGGTTTATTGAGCCCCGCGTGAAGCGTCGCCCTCGAGGCAGGGCTGGAGCGGCAAGCGGCGGTGGCGGGGATGCGCGGGGCGGCGGCCGGGGCCGGGCGCTGAGGCTGCGGGCAGCGCCCAGCCGGGAGCATGCTGAGCCCCAAGATCAGGCAGGCCAGGAGAGGTGAGTGTGCGACCCCTGCGCCTCGCGGGGTGGGGATGGAGACCAGCTCCTGGCACGGGGAAACTTCGCGGCGGTGGCGGACACCCTGTACCGCTGCCCGCGGAGTGTCCCCCACCGCGGCTGCAGCGGCTGCTGCCCCGCTGGCCGAAGCCAGCCCTGGGGAGGAGGGACTGTTCGGGGAGAATGAAGCCTAGGAGGAGGAGACCTGTGCTGGTGTTACCAGCGTGGTCTGCAGTGTCTGGGCTGAGCAGCAGGGAAAAATTAAAAATAAAAATAGTATTCTGTCCTGGGACGCGACACAGTCCTGTATTGGTTGCTAATGCTGTGTTTCTAATGCTGAATTCATTATAACGGCTGGAGACAGGTGTGTCTAATTTACCTGCAGCATCTTGGAGAAGCAGTTTGCTGTAGCACATTATCCTTGCAGGGCTGGATGCAGGAGGTAGAGATACTCGTTCTGTGAGCTGTGGGCAAGACAAAAGGAAGGAAGGAAAACCTGCCCTGGGTTTGCAACAGATGCTTTGAGCAGTCATTCGGAGCTGTGAGTTGTAGTGTGCCATATTTGTAAAGCAGAGAGCTGGGGCTGGGCACAGCCGTTATCTCGATGTCAGGTCACCTGGAAGAGATGCTCTGGCAGGGGATGCATTCTGTGATCTTCAGGGGCAGCACCAGTTACTCGTTTGACATGGCATTTGGAAATCATCATTGCCACTCACAAACTAATGACAGTGTCAGAGGGATCTCTTCCTGCCCATTAGAAACAGATTATATTAATGTCATTTAGGAACTAAAGCAAACACAGTCAGAACAGTATGTAAAGATTAGGGCTTTCTTCAGCTATGCCAGTATTGTCAAATAGGAAAGGTATCACTGGTTCTAGCTACTGTGATTCCAATACAGGTACTTTCAGCCAAATGTCACTGCATCATATACTGAAAGCCGTATTATGTGATGAACAGTCCTTAAAATACCAACAGCCCATTAAATAGCTGTTAGCATCTTGGAAAGAAGAAGCTTCCTGCCATCTGGAGGTGTCAGGATCAGATATGTACTGCCACACCCACAGTAAAGTCATAAGTACTTATTTTTTAGTTACAAAAGGTTGTAGAAGTTCAGCAAGTCTTTTGTAGATGCTGCCTCTTTGCCATCCCCCTTCTAAGGGAGTCTTTTAATGTATGTGTTATCCAGCATTCCTGGTAGCTATTATAGCTCTGATGAGACAAGCTAGGTGATGATACTAAGGTTGTACAGGAAGGCTGTGTCATGCCTGCCATTCTTCCACTCTCTTCAAATCACTCAGAAGAGACTAATTTGTGTATTAATATATATTGAAGTCTAGTTATGGGACAGACATTCTAGATCCCTAGGGGCTACTGATACTTAGGGGACAAACTATAGTGTACCTTTGTGATTCAATTTCAATTTATAGCAGTATGTGTCATTCTCTCTGTGTTTGTTCTGTTTGGTTCATTAACTGTGCATAGGTAAGTTTATTTCTGGATGAATTTAAAACTCATGAAAAGAGCTGGGATGCTGGTTTTGGAAACTTCAGGAAGTTTCTTACTTTTGCAATGCTGTGGCAAAGCACTGGTAACCTCTTGCAAAGCTTACCAAGTAGGATCTAATCCTGCAAGGTTCTTCTATAGCTCTTGTTCACAGGAACTGTAAACAGGCCATGCTGGAGATGCTGAATGCTTCTTGAAGATAAGTGTCCCACCTTGCGAGACTGAGCTGAATAGGAAATGGCAGTTCATGCTCCCTGGAGTCTCAGTTGGGATTGCTAATGAAGACTCAGGTGATAAACAGTGGACAAGCAAAGTATTCAGAAGGCTGCGAGAAAATGTTCTGCATACAGTGAGCATCAACAAGGGCAGCTGATCTGCTGCAAACTGCTGCATGAGTTTGGCTGACTTTTCAGATTAGCAGCTGTTAGCTCTGCCATTGGGGACTTAGTTGTGGGAGGGAAGCAATGTGACCTCTCTTTGCAGACCGATTGAAGAAAAGGGACAAGGAGGGATACTCAGGGTATCCCGAGTATCTGTGGTTTTACTTGAGTGTGACAGAAGGCAGCAGTGTGGCTGTACCGAGGGATGTTCATGTATTTGCTGAGCTCTTGAGGTTCAAACTTCTAGTGTGTGTGGGTAGCTAGCTTTTTGCTTCAGGCTCCCTGCATTTGTGCAAACAGGAGCACTTCATCAATTTCTCTTTTATTTCCAATTCTCTGCTGAGAATGTGCCTTTAAACATGGAGTTGTGACATCTGATGCTGTCATTTTTGTTTGACTTGTAGATTGTCCTTAAGAAAGTTCCTGGGTTTAAAGATATTCAAGCTTTTGAAAATGTGTGGTCTGGACTTAAGCCTGACATCCAGGGTGTAGTTCCTAATGTCTGTGAAAGGGACAGTAGAGAACAAAGATAATTGGCCTTACTAAAAGTAACTATCAAGTATAAGGCAGTCCTTGTGGTTCCACCAGCAGCCTCACATCTGTAACTCCGAAATATGCATTCAGAGGTACGTGTTCTTTTCATAAGATCTAGGAAGGTGTAAAATCTCACAGATAGAAAATCTTAATGTGAATAAATGGGCCTTCTGGGAAATCATTCATTCCGGCTGGGTCTGAATGGATTTTGCATTATTTTTTCATCTATAGGGGTTCATGCACAGCAATTGGTAGAGTCCTGGATCCCAAAATAAGTGGCTGCAACGGAAAACATCTATTTTCAATTTCTTCTTATGTGATAGGGCAGAAAAATATAGCCTTGCATAGTGGAGGCAAGAGAACTTTCTGTATAGATTAGAGGGAAGGCAGTTTTCAGACTACATCCTTCAGTCTCAAGGAATGCATTTTTGTTTAATTGTTTTTAAGAGATTAAAAAAAAAGCATTTGATCCTTGGCTTGAAAAGTCTCAAAAAGGTTGCCAGCCCAGTTGCATTTAAATGTGCAAAATGGAAGTTGGACTGACTACAGGCTTATGCATTTGTATTTTGAGTGATGTAATTGCCCTCTATAGAAAGAGAGTTAGCCTGCTGCCATCATATATAATTTACAGTATTCCTGTCTTCAGCACAATCTGTCTCAGTTGTAGAGGCCCTAAGAATAACCCTTCTCCCCTTATTAGGGCTTTGTACTTTTGGGTGGCACTATGAGCTATTATTTCTCTTTGTGACATGATCATACATATGTTACAAATTTTCCTTACAGTCATAATAATAAAACTTTTTTTGTCTGTTTTAATTGAAAGTTAGAGTCTAGAAAAAGTGATGGGAGACATTTTGGTTAGTTAGGCTGGATCAAATGTACTGATATCCTTCACATGCCTGTAGTGGAACAGTTATTTCCCTCATGGTGTGTGAAGAGCCATCCTTTCACCAGCCAGTGAAAGATGGAAAAGGGAAGCTCTCGTGTCTAGTGCCCCTCACCAAATGCCAGCCTAGCACCTGCAGCCTCAGCTGTGCACAGGGCAGCACTGGTGCCTGCACAGCCCCACGGTCAACTCTGGTTTGAGGGGCTGGAGCTGTACACAGCTCTCCCAGAGCACGTGGGAGGCCAGCGCCTTGGCACCTCCAGCCTACCAGGCAAATGGGAACACCCAGTTTCCTACTCCTGGAACCAAGGTAAACAGCCCTGGAGCTGTGAACTCCTCCAAACACTTCCTTCAGCCCTGAGAGCCCACCAACACTGCTGGGAGCACACGAGGCCCCGGGCTGGGAGCAATCAGAGTGACTCGTGCAGCTGGCAGAGTGGAGCCACCACTAACGAGGAGCCCACCTGTGAGGGGGAGGGTCACTACCCCACATCCTTGCATGGCTGATTCTGTAAGGCAGGAGAGGCAAGTCTGGAAGCTCTTCTCTGGAAAGGTATGTGGGTAAAAGGCAGGGATGAGGTGTTGGTAAGTATAATTAGGTTTATATCTCAGTTGGGTGGAGGATCTCTGAGACGGTGGGGAGCAGGAGGAGGTGGTAGTAGGGCTGCCTGAAGCATGAGCCTGGGTTTTGTCATGTTGCTTTGGAGGAGCTTGAGATGAAACTACTGAGTTTAACTTAAAATCCTAAGGCAGGAGTACAGGGGCTGTGGAGGGAGGCATTGGGCTGGACTTGGTGCAGTATTGGATTAACTGCCCTGAAGGCAGTGTGAAGAAATAGGACCAGAAGAAGGGGTAAAACGGGGGTCAAGTAAACTACAAGGGTCCCTCTCACTGTGTGCAGTCCTAGGGAGGTGAATGAAGCATGGAGTTACTATTTTTCTGTGGGACAGGGTCAGGCTCCTGGCACTGTGGTGCAGGGGTGTGTGGCAATGACCTGCATTATAAGCTCTGGGCTCTAATTGGTTTTTTTTGTCTCTGTTGTCCTGATTCAGTGGCCATGTGCATATAGAGATAGGGTCAAGAAAGTGATGTTTGTGGGATTCCTCCAGAGACAGTTTCACGTTCTCACCCTTACTTGGTGGCATGTCCCGTGAAGAAGGATGTGAGTTGTTCCAAGGTGCAATCTTCTCATCTCTGTAGAGATACCCCTCTCCAACTGGATTCATGGTGTGTGCTGAAGTAATTGCTGCTCTTGGCAATAGCAGCTTTCTGTCCCTGCCTGAAGGCTCAGGCAGGCAGTCATTCTCCTTAGAAAAAGCCCTGAAAAGTTTGCAGGCAGGCACCAGCTTATTAAGCACAGGCAATCGGAATTTGAAATAATGAACCATAGCCTCACCTCCTGGGGAGGGAAAGGGGCATTGAGAAAGAACAGTAATTCAACTGTAAGGGCAGCTGGACTGCTGGGGAGAGCACTTGTGGGGAGGAAATTAAATATTAAAAAATCACAAAGTCATAGGCTCTCTAATTACTAATAGAACATCACTGAGGGAGTACAGGGTGAAACTGGCAGTCTGTGTGTAAATAGCACAGTGGAAGGGCTACAAATGCTAGCATCTCTCTCCTGAGAGGACAGTCACCTGCACTTTTACTACCTGTATAAATGTATTACTCTTCATTGTAAGATTACTACCAGAATGACTTTCTTTCCTTGCTGGCTTTCCCCTTACATTCATGGTAAATGATAGGAAAGCACAGCCACATAAACAACTTAATTTGTTTCTTTCCTCTCCCTGCAGTATGGGCAGGGGTAGTTTGGTGCAAGGGTAAGGGTTCACTGGTGGGAAAGGGAAACTCCTTCATGAGGTTACAGTGTGAGCTACCTGCTGTGCTGGAAGAGGAAAGGATCTGTGCCCAGACTCTGCCCAGGCCTGCACATATTTAAGTACTTAAAACTAACATGGGGGAGGGAGAGTCCTGCTGACCATCTTTGTAACAGGTATTCCTTCCACAGAGCTTTTCTGTGCATCCTTTGTGCCCAACGAGCTGTAAATTAGCCTTTATGAAGATCTCTAAAGAGAGGAGATGCTAGCTTTTTGCTGTGGCCTAAGAAGTTACTTGTAATATCCTTCCTCTTAAAAGCAGGTGTTAAGAATTGTTATGCTTCACTAAGATTGTCATCCTGTGAACTGGTATTGAAGTTAAAAAAAACAACCTGTGGTATAAGAAATAAAGGAGCTGCATATGTTGTTTCTAAATTAAGAACTGATTCTGTTGCATGGGAAAGGATTGGGTTGCTCATGATCTCTTTGGAAGAACTGTAGGCACAGGGTTAATACTTACTCCTTTGCAGAGCTCCAGTTTAGGAGGAGCCACCTTTGCTTTATTAATCAGTGATGTCACAAATACTTATGGCCTAATAATCTGAGTACTTAGAGTATGAATTAATGTAGGAGTAAGAATTCCTATATTTCTTCAGCCTTTGTCCCCCAGATCAACCCTGGCAGTGCAGCAAGTCAGTCAGCTGTTGCACACAGTAGGAGGCAGAACTTGTTTCCACATTAAAAAAGGGTACAAGTGTTGAAATAGGCACACTGAGCTCTTGGTTCAGTGTTATGCCCTGAAAAGCAGGGTAGGGATGAATACCCTCCTGATCTTTGGATGACTGAAAAAAGAGAAATACAGTGTTGTGGCTGAATTCAGGGAAGTTTATTGCTGGAAGTGGCTGGGTTCTGGTATCACTTCATCTTATAGCCAGTTGCTGGCAAAAGGCCTTGAGAGAGTTTTCTCTACTCTAGATTCTACTTTTTTCAGTCCAGAATAATTTTGGAAAATTATATCCCATGGAGTAGAGTGGACAAATTTCTTTGGTGCTCATAACATCAGTTTTAGGAACCATTGATGCTGGCAGCCACTGTCTGAGGAATGTGGTCCATGTGCTTGGCATGGCACAGACAGTATTTAACAAAAGCATGTGGGTGTCTGGAGTGCCTCTAAGGAGCCTAAGTTTTTACACTGCAGTGGACCTATGCCTATGCTGCATCTGTAGTGCTGTAGAGCTACAATTTTGATCAGGACTCCACAGTATTTGGTGCTGTACAAGCGCAGGCCACAGTCCCAGCTCCAAACTGAATGTTATTGTGGTCAGCATTTTTTTGTTTGTTCCTTAATCTACTATGACTGGGAAGATTATTAAAAATTCATAGCCATAGCCATTGGGAGGATTGCAAGGTTGCTGATTGCAGAGGGAGTTCAAGGTATTCATTTGGCCTTCCTTCTCTGACCTGATTTGACTCACTAAAACGCCGGGAAGAAAAAATATCTTAGATCTTTCCACCATTCCAGTGAGCAACTTTTCTTATAAAAAGGTCTCACCTTGTCAGTGTGGGAATGTAAGGCTGGGTGTATTGGCAGATGGAAAGAGCAGAGTGGAAGTAGGAAGAAAGGAATAAGACTTTTTTCTTCTGGCAGTGGTGAGCTGTAGCTCAGTGTGGTTGTCAGTGGGATTACAAGAGCTTTGCCAGCAGCAGAGGTGCCTTCAGCAGTGTGGGGTATGGAGTTCTCTTGTCAGGTATGCAGCTCTCACCAACCAGATAGAGAAGATGTACAGCTTTCTAGAGATTGTGCCAGGGTTCGGTGGGAGTGGAGAGCTGGTGCTTGGGTGTGCTAGATAACATTGTAATCCATGGTGTCTAACAGGTGCATGTGCTTTAAAGCAACACATCTAATAGCTATGACCTAAGTGCTGATCTGTCCTCTGAATAGTCTGCAGTGGATCCAGATGGGAGATCTCAGAGGACAGTGCAGATAAAGGGACTTTAAAATACAGTCTTTTGCTAGGAGCAGTTTCTGTACTTTTTCATGTATTATCAAAATGGCCTGTACCTCTGGTTTTGCAATAACAAAGGATGTGGGCTATTTCACTTCACTAGATTGTAAATTGTTAGGTCAATCTGTTGTAGCAGAAAGAATTAAGTCATTATCCTTCCATCTTGGCACTTAACCATGATCTAATGCTAGTGGCATGGCTATGTGGATTTGCAGGGCAGTTTTGGGAACAGCTGATGGCAGGTTACATACAGTATTTAAGGTTTGTTCGTTGACAGGTGTCAAAATCACCACACATCCCTACAACCTGAAGCAGTAATTCAAATTCTTTTGCAAATGCAAGGTTAAACTCATTTAAATAATTATTCTGTGGAGTTGAGACCTGGTGGCCTTCTTGCTGATAGTGATAGTAAATTAAGTTCAGGACTACTTTGTACAATAGCTGAAAGGTCTCCAGCGTGAAATGTTAACCAACAAAGCAATGCCCATTTACCTGTATGATAGCAATGGAGTGCCAAAATCCATCATTTTTCCTGAAGTCCAACATGCCAACAATTTGTTACAATAGTATGAAGATGAATGTCAGTTGTTCTTCAGGAGAAAAGGATTAAATTATCCCACTGACTATATGTTTTGGGTTTTTTTTTTTTTTAATGTGTGGGGTGGATTGCAATGATTAAGAAATATACTTGGGTTTTCCTTGACTTGTGGAAAGGTCCTGCATTAATGTAGATCAGTTTGTGCTGCTGTATGTGTGTTCTCTGATGTGATAAAGACATCACCAGGCCATTGGTAAGTATATCCTATGGAAACCTTGAACTTGGTGTCATTGGAAAAGAGAACTATTATTGAAGCTGATTCTTCACTTCCTTCAATCTTATCCCTCTGCTGCCATGTTTAGATAAACTACCTGTGTACTTTTGAAAGTAACTCTGGTCAGTAAAGTGGCTTTTATGGTCACATCTCCCAGGTCACTGGAGTGATTAGAATGTGATTTAGAATGATTTAGAATGTGCCTTATACAGAGCTGACTATGCCATTTGTAAGGTGGTGAAAGGTTATGGCTGTTGAGCACCACAAAGAAGTCCAAGATCAATTTCTTCATGCCAGCCAGGAAGCAACTTCCCTCAAACTAATGTGTCTTTGCCTCGTTTCTGACTGTGTTCCATAAATGCTGTACTGGTGGAACAGAGTCATAGTTTTTCTACACATTATACAGAGGAAATACTGTGAGCTTGTTGAATATTGATGGAAAACCTGAGCCAGCTCTGATGACCCTAAAAAAGGCTACAGGCAACTTTCAGTGCGTGTTGCTGCGCCTGAGCTTATGGCACAGTTGGGCTGCACAGCTTTCAGTACCAGTTGGAGTTGTGTGTAGTCCAGCAGTGTTGTTTGGGTGTGCCTAACCTGTGTACTGGCAGGAAATCTTGCCTCCCTTGCTGCCAGGTGCTCTCAGCAGCTTCACCCTTAAGACATGCTGATATGAAGAATTCATATAATCTATTGTTATTCTTCAGAACTCCTTGGTGCCACGTGCATTTTGCCTGTGAAAAAGCACTGACTGTTCTGGCAGTGCAAAGGGGATACGAGAGAACAACCTTTATAAAACAGCAAACATCTTGAAAGCAGAAACTCTCAGCTTTTGGGCTTTGAGAGGAGATGAAACTGTGTTCTGGAGACGGAGTGTTCCTTCATGATGAGGTGTAATATCCCAAGCCATTGGGCTCCTTTTTGGGCATTCATCTTTCCTTGTCAGAGTCCTTCAGACTGGCTTAGATTCTTTGGCCATGGCTGAAATATCCTTTTTGGTCATTTCCTTGCTATTCAGATCTTCTTTCATCCCTCTCTTTGGTATTTTTCTGCTCAAAAGGCTACCTATGTGTTTGTGTGGGACTTCTTTTGTTTATTTGGGTGTGGTTTTCGTTTTTAAACAGAATGTGCTTACCTACAGCTAAAAAATCTATAACCAAAGTTTCTGCTCTTCAGTTAATAGCTGAAATATATTTCAGACTGTAAATATAGTCAATTTCTAACAGCAGTCATCTCTAGTCTGAGAGTGAAATTACACTGGTTTATATTCTAGTAAATTGTACTAGTTCACATTGGATTTTAGATTTAAGAACTGGTCTTGGGAATGCAGTTTTTCTTGCAGGAACTTAATAATAAGTAAATAGTTACACAAACAGATCCTTCCTTCAGACTTTGAGTTTTGTTTTGTTTTTTTTTTATCCTGGTTAGGTACTTTGTCTGGTTTCCCAACCACTGCAGAAAATATAGTTAGTAGACAAACACATGTAAAGCTGTCTCCCTGCTTTTCCTTTGGTTGGACAGTAAGGTTACAGAACTGCTTCCAGTGTAATGTATTTATGGGGTTTCTTGCGGGGAAAGAAAAGGTTTTCCCATTTTATTTTTCCTTTATTATTTTTACTTTGGTGAAAGAAAAACAAATCAAGGGAAGGAAGTAAACACAGCACATCACTTTGCTCTATAAAGTGTTCTGAGGAGACAGGTGCAGCTTTGCTGAGCAGAAGTGATGGAGCACAAGTTGGCTCTTAGGGTAGTATTTCTGAATGTGGCAATTTTTTTTTGTTGTCCAGATCACAAAATGTGAGCAGCTACATGGCTGTGTAGCACCTTTTTGTTTCTGTAGAGATTGCTACTCTGTCTTGAGGGAACTAAAAGCCCTCACCAATTCCTTAAATTGATATTCTTCTACTTGCCTAAAAATATCTTGTCAGCAACCACTTCAAATATTCTGCCTTTAATTCTTCACTTATTGTGTTTCGAGATGCTTAATTCTCAGATGGTACTGAGGAAGTACCTTGGTTTCGTTTGTGCTTACTGACTCTGGTATCTTAGCAATCAAATTCAAAGACAAATATGGTTCTGTGATGGACACAGAAAAATCTAAACCAAATATTTTATTGCCTACAGTTCAGTGAAAGGAAATTCAGTATCTCTTTATAGGCATATTACCTGCATTTCCAGTGATTCCTTTTAATAAGGCCAAATTTGAATTAAATAAACCCACTGAGAATATCATTTATAGTATGGGAAACCACTTCCCTTTGTGGCTAGTACTTTAAATGAAGACTATATTAGAAATAATATGTAGTGTCACTGTGTCATCAGACTGAAGGAACACCAGAGCAAAGTGCCTTTATTGTAGGACAGTTTGTTGGCCAAGATCAATTATAATGACTATATTGATTTTAGCTAACTGCCTATGAAATTTCAAAAGACTACATCTTTAATTGATATTGAATTGCATTGACTTGATTGATTTCCACGTCTGGTTTAAGTAAGTACTTACTGAGTGCTCAAATCTCTAGTGGTGTTCAGAGCTGGGAGAGGAGAGCAGAAGAGATTGTATAATATTGCCAGGCAGGATTGAGCTCAGGAAGGGGAGATGGTATGGACAGGGAAGGGAAGCTGTTGCCTCTGTTATGTGCATGCTCAGGGTAGGAGATAGATGTGATGAGGAAACAGGAATGTGGATATTGCTTGGAGGCAGGTCTGAGTTGCAGAGGAACTCTTGTATGGCCCTCCGGATAGGGATTGTTGCCTCTGTAAGGAGTGGCAGTGTGGCTCCATCCAATTTGACCCATCCACTCCTTAGGATAATCTTTGATGTTACTTTTAGGGGCATGACAACCAAGTATGGGGTTTTGAAGGGGAGTTTATTTAGTGTAGCCTCAGGCATTTGCACAGTGAGTGTTGAGCAGCACCTCACTGCCTTGGCTAGTATTCCTCCTCCCATCTTCATCTGGATATGAGAACTTCCATGTGCCTGTGTCACTTCCAGTCATAGGAGTAATTTCGAGGTCTGTAATTCTGATTCTTGCCTTACAGGATGATTTACCATCCCAAAATGGCTTGACTCGTTAGTGCCACCTGTGGGTCTGCCCGGGCTGTTGTTACCTTGCTGTGCTGCAGTTGCCTTGATTCCCTGCTTTGCAGTGGGGATGGTGTGGGTTGTGGTTGGCATTTCAGTACTGCCGTGCTGTGCAAATGAATCCTAACCCTTTTCCAAAGGAGAGTTTGAATCCTTTCGACACTGATTTCTTAGGTGTATGACTAAATCAATAACCAACTAATGACAATGTGAAGAGTGAAACCAGCACATGTGGTGTTATTGAAAACACATTACTGGATCAGAACTCCAGAGCATGTGAAGTATTTGCTGAGTTGTGAGTCTGGTTTATTGATTTGTTTTCTTCCTTATGTTCTGCTGATTCCATAATTCTGTTAAATATGTAAGCACAAATAATATATTCCTACCATTAAGAATCAGGGGCTTGGTGTACTGCATCAGATTATCAAAGCAGATATTTTGATCCCAGTAACCTAAGATAGCTGCTGCTTTAAAGGCAGGCCGTGCTCATCCATAAAAGTTTTCTTCTGACCTCTATGCAATTATTGTATTCTGTGAAGCATGCCATATAAGCATCAATGCTGTTAATAGCCATAAATAATTCCCCTTTCTAAAAATTTCTATCTGATCCATGTTGTTGACTTGCAGATGAAGTTGCTAAGTATGTCCCTAATGAAATTAACTACTACAGTCACGACCAGAAACTAAGGAAATGGGAAGCTAAGACAGCATGAAGAATTAACAATCATAGCAATTGATTGAGACATGGTCCTGCATAAAATAAAATAAAATAAGAAAAAGTTCTGCAGAGACTGATGATGAATGCTTTAACTCTTGACTAAAATAAATAATTACTATATGAACTGTACAAATATTATCAAAGCGGGACTGAGGGAACATACAAGGTAACATACTTGGTAACATTTCAAAGCAAGATGTTTGATGGCTTTTGTGAGGTCTGTGTCAATATAGGTGATAGGTTTCCAGTTAAATAAAACTAACTTCTTTTTAGAGTGAGAAATAAAGTAGCAGAGGGTGTATATAAGGAAAACTGGAGGCTGATGGGATTTCATTCTGAAGTTGGAGAGTGCTAAGGTACTTCAATGTGGAGATGACATAGATGCTTGCTGAAAGATGGATTTTGGTATCATTAGACTAATTGGTTACTTTAATAGCCAAGATGTTGCCTAAGAACCATAATAGTGGCTTTGATAAAAGCAAATTGTTGGGATATTTATTTTTGTAATGACATAATTTGTAACATGAATGTGGATTGGAATTTGGACGGTCTAAACCAGATGGCAGTTTGGTCATAGTTGTAAAATGTGATCTGGGATAAGGCAGAGAAGTTTTATCCAACTCAATTCCTGTGGGCCTCTGCAATAGAGACTTAAACATGACCAGTGAGTTTTCTTACTGCCTGTGTGTGAAATGGGGTCCTCCATGTCCTGGTAGTGATGGGGAGGGGGCTGGGTGTTCTGGTACCTCTGTAACCATCTGCCAGAGGATCTGTGCTGCCAGAAGGGCTGATACTAAAGCCTGGGGATGTTGGCTGTGTGTGGGAAAGTGGTTCTTGATATTTACAATTAAAATACCTGTCTGAGAGAGCTCAGACTACAGTGAGTGAGCTTAGAGAATATGCCTGGATACATTAAAGCCTGATGTTAAGTGAACCCTGTAGTAATTTTTTTTTTTAACAATTGTTTTGGCATGTAAAAATAATCAGAATGAAGGAGTACTGGGTTAGGAGAATCCAAACATTGTTGGTAAATTTTACTGATGTAGGACTAATGCTGTATATGAGCTCACATTAAATTCAGCAATGTATTTTAGGCATAAACTAAAGGAAGACTAATTCTGAAAAAGCTATGATGCTGCAGCAGCATCTTACTTCTTACAGCATTTCAACTTTTAGATTAAGTGAAACTATAAAACAAGATTAAAAATTAATTTCTTACATCACAAAATAGTTATAATTTGGAAACTAATTTCTCTTCATTAAGCCACAAGACAAAACCAGTTATTCACAGTTTTGTTGAAAGCAGCAGGATTTACCTTAGCAGTTTAGAGAAATGGGAAAAAAATCCATACTGCCTGTCAGACAGGGCTTTCCTCAAGTCTGAAATTTAACAAAGTGATGCATCTTCTGTCTATAAAACTGGAAGGTTGTGGTCAGAATGAGTGCCTACTGGATGGTTACAGGAGAGGTGAGTGGTCCTTAAGACAATGTGGAAGGAGAAAGTATATGAAACTATAAAAGTGGAGATTGTGTCATCGAGGCTTTCTGATAATGGGAGGATGTGATACCATTCAGGTCTGCCCTCTGCTGATGGAAGTGTTTAGTGTGTAGATGTGCTGGTTTATAGCTCTTTATAAAGCACAACATGATGACCTGACTGTCAGGTCATGAGGAGGGTCAAAGCAGATTTTATCACAGACACCAATGTGATTTCTCTCACTGGATTACACTGAGGAGGCTCTTTAAGGATCTGACCTAAGTTTATCTGCCTCTCCTTATTTTGCAGTTTGCTTCATGGAAGTTAAGAAATAGGATCATTTTAATGTTGCAAATGTGATTATTTAAAATTTTTTTCTTTTTTTTTATTCCCCAAACACCACAACATCCCCATTATTTTTCTTTGTTTGGCAAATGCTGGCAGTTTCATCACTGTGTGGTGAGGCACCAGGAGCAGAAACCAATCATGTGGTAACATCAAGGCCATGTTTAGTTCTCTGAACTGAAAAGAGGCAAAATTAGACAAAATTAGACTCTGAGAGGCAGAAGGTTGCTTTCCCCTTTCTTGTGATGGTTTGAATTAGCTGCAGTGTATCAGAGGTACCTGGATAACAAGCTTGCTGGTTTTTAGCTGCAACAGTTCACAGTGTTAATGTGAGGTATCAGTGATGCAGATTTACTGGTACTGGCCTGTAAACTCATGCCTTGTTCCAAATGGACAGTTATAAATTTTGATTTAAGTTAGCTGAGTGCAGAAAATGGGAAGGAGCAGGATCATATTAGCACTAATGAAGGAAAAATGGCATGAAATATTAAATAACTATTAATTCAAGATATTTCATAAATCCAAAGGAGGTAGAGATGAAAAAGACCTATGAGGTCACCTAACCTATCTCTTCTGGAGGACTGGCTTGCTGCCTGCAATATATAATCATTGTCTGCTACTCCAGACTAGTTCTAAATGCCCCAAGCTTTAGTAGTCTTTAATGCAAGAGAGGAGGAAAGAAAGGGTCATAGACTTTTTTTCTATCTCTTAAACTTTACCTCAGTTCTTTTGTGTTTCTGAAACCCTTCCTCAAATTTACATGTTGGTTTTTTCCTCTGTTTTGTCTTTTTATTTTTTAATTTTGTTTTTCTGCTTCAGTGTCAGAAAGCCCTGAAAAGAGAGATTATTTCAATAATTCTGGATAGCTGTGTTATCTCTATGTCTTTTGTGTGGATCACAGTCACTACTTTGATTGACAATTCTCTTTTTTAATTTTCCTCAGTTTTTAATTTTTTTTCTCTCCTATGGCAGCTGGATTCCCTGGCTAATCACCCCAAACTGGTAGTGTGTGGAGTAAGAATATTTTTTTATACTCTCTCCTTCTGTTTGTGCCCTCTCACCATACATCTGCACATCCTCATTGGGCCAATATCCTGTTGGAAGAGAGCAATATAATTATTCCCATGTAGAGTGGAAGGCAGTGATGATTTGCCATAAGGAATGGTTGTATGAGCAGTGAAGCCTCAGTGGAGGTGTTGTGTCTCTTTAGACACTCTGGAGTGAGCAGTACCACAGTTTCTCCTGTGTTTAACTGTCATGAACTTGTGAAAAACAAGTACCTGTTCAAAAAGGAAACTTGTCTGTCCATATCTGGGAAGGAAGTGTGGAACAGTTACTTAGCCTCTCTGAGTGTTCTTACTATTATTTCTTTGTTGCACTTACTCTGTAATTGCCTTTTCAGCCCGGTCAAGGAGTTTGGTGATGGGTGAACAGATTGGGCCTCCCTCCAGACCATCTTCTCCAAACCCTCAGGAGCGTGTGCTGAAGTGTGGCTGGCTAAAGAAACAAAGGAGCATTATGAAGAATTGGCAGCAGCGGTGGTTTGTGCTGCGTGGGGATCAGCTCTTCTACTATAAGGATGAAGAGGAAACTAAACCTCAGGTATGACTAGAGAACTGCAGGAGTTAATGGTTGTGACTTCTGTGTGATCACAGGCATGCTTTGATTGACAGCTCATTTCAGTAGTTTTCTATCCTCACCAAAACCATACACACTTAAGGAGGTTCAAAGGCACGAGATATTGCAGGGAGGCTTTTCTACTGCCAGACAAGTGGTAGAGCTTGGGAAAAGGTTAGAAGGTGTTTAGTTACCCACTAGGGCATGCTGACCTCCAAATCTTAGTATGGTCAGCTATGAGACTGGAGTTTGACAAGAAGAGCTATGGAGCTGCAGATTACTGAGGCAGGAGTGATTAACCTTCTTGCTCAGCTGGGACTCGTTATCTCCCAGCTAATCCATTGTTAGCCATGAGGTGAACCAGCTGCTTAGAGCTGGCTCGCATGTGTGGAGTGTGTAGGTCTGCTTACATTCTGAGAATGGGCTGTAATATGTGTTTTAGTGGGAGGAGGGAGTGGGTGTTGTGCTATGGGCTAAAGCTTACACAGGAGATGAAGAATTTCTTATTCATGTTTTTCTAATGCCTGTAAAATTTTCTCAGAGCATTTGAGCTAAGGTCTTTCCTGTTGCTGTAGTAGATTATGCATCATAATTCACATAGTCATTGTTTTGACTGTCAGGCCTTTAACCAGAGTCATTGAACAGAGGGAACATAATTGAATGAGCCAGACAATGTCCCTGTGCTGCTGGCTCCTGATGAGTCAGTACAGGCATTACAGAGTGACAGTCAGCCTGTGTAATATCATCACCATCCACACACTCATTATAGACAATTATTAAACTGCTTGATGCAGCTGCCTGCTTGACTGTCACACATTAATTTCATTGTAGAGTGAGAATGGAAATTAATATTCCCCTGTGGGCCTGACATAAATATGGTAGATGAATGAGGATGTTGACTGCATCTTATATCTTGCACTCTCCTGATCAGGGATTTGGCCCGTAATTATGGAAGGTCTGCTGTGTAAAGGCTAGAGAGATTTGAACTTGATGATGTAACTTGATTACTCAGGATGCTGCCAGCAACAGCTGGATTTTGCACTTTCAAGCCAGGCACCTTATCTTCATATGCCATGCATGTGGGAAAGCTGAACACTTTTGGACCATGTCAGTGAACATGATAAGGAAGAAATGGCCTCAGGTAGTCACGTTGTAAAGGGTTTCTTTAACCCTGGCCCTTTTTGGACACGGGGTTGCCATTCATTTATCACTGTGGAAAGCCATTTTGTATAGGGTGATGCAGGGCTGTGTTCTGACTTTTCTTGTATGAGTGGCAAATTAGGATTTGCATCTGACTTCAGCTAGGACTGTATGCATCCTACAGGAGAGATGTACTTTTGGGACTTATAGACAGCTGTTGCTTGGTGTTCTCTGGAATGAAGGGGCAATGGCACAGGTGTGCCCATGCATCTTAGGAAGACAGCTGAGACCCTTTGTTGTAGGGAGATTTTTTTATAGGCCATGGAGATATTTTCACCAGTTATTGTTATTGATATTAATCCCTAATTTTCTTCAGCCCTAAAGGTACTCATGCTTAATTTAAGTATTTTTGTTTTATTTATTAAGTATGGCCTTTAAGCTTGTGATTAAACTAAATCAATAGTTTCACTGAAATTCCCATTGATCTTCCACCTACTTGATTATTTATACATGCTCTGGAAGAGAGTTGTATTCTTGTTGTTTACCTGGTAAAGACAAATGAGATTTATGGCATAATGTTTCAAGAGAGAAATGTGAAACAGCATCTCTTTTTTCATGGATGTTGCATTGCCTATTTTTATGAAAACCTGTTCTTTCAGATTCTTAGAGGAAACTGTAGATACTCTTCCTTTAATAATATTGCTGAAAAGGTAGAGCTGTAATCTAATGGCAGGAGAATCACACGAGTTTTCTGGAGTGAAAAGGAATTTTTCTGTTGTCTGAATGGATTGAGTACTGTTGAACATTTTTTGTTCACATTTTTGTGCCACGTGACAGCTGCAGCTGCACAGCTGCACTCCATCAGAGACCAAAGGTGAGAGGGTGGCTCTGCAGCCATTGCTTTTCTGCAGTTTTCTTTTTTTTGCCCCTACTGCCTCTGTCAATATGTTTATGTTTTTAAAGTAGCTTGGGGCTTGTTTCTATTCCCAGGAAAGGAGAGAGCATATACCCATCTCCAGTTTCCAGGGGAATAGAAGCCACTGTGCAACTAATTCATTAACCCTTCCTTCAGTATTGACTTGACATGATAAAAGGCTTTAATGCATCTGCAGTGGGCTTGAATTTTGCACTTTAGAAAACAGCAGAATTTTCTAGAATGTGTTCTGGCCACTGGATTCTAAAGATGATGTTTTATACAATACTCTTTGATACCATTTGGAATAATTTCAGATGCATCTGCATTTTTGTCAAGTTGCCTTTCCTATGTTTTCCTGTTATCTCTGGAATGTCTTCAGTTTATCTTCTAATTTCAGTGACCCTCAGACTCAAATTGCAGGGCAGCAGGATTGGGTGGTGAAGGCTTATCCTGTTGTGTTGACTTATTTTAATTCAATTTAAAATCTTACAACCATTCTTGAGAAGCCACTCAGCATGGACTTTGCTAAGTGCCCTCCTCCATGGTGTCCTTCCACAGCCTTACCCTTACACTGGGTAGGGGACAGGAGCTGAGCCTTGACACTGTTGAACAAAGCATTTGTAGGAGGATGTATTCCTGAGGAGCAAAGCTGTGGAAGTTATACTGAATAGTGACAATGAAAACTAGCACATCTGGCTTCATTGTTTTATAGAGAAGATTGCAAAGCTCTTATGATGAGTTGTCTTCTGTTAGTTGAAATTCTGGATTGTTTTTCTCATGAGATACTAATTGTATTACTCCATTATATGTGGATCTGGAAGCTGACAAATAGCATAACTAGAATTTGTTTTGATTACCAATGTTATGATGGTCCAGTGTGTCTGGGATTTGGTTGTTGCCAAATTAGTAAACATGCATAGCTACATTCTCATCAACCAGAGATATGTGTGAAAAACCTGAATGAAACAACTTTCTTCATTTTCTGCTCATCAAGAAAAGATGCTTTGGACCCCATTTGCACTCCAGGGCAGTTCAGTGCACGAGTAGGAACTACTGATTACCTTCTTTATGGCTTAACTCTTGAGAGTCCCAGTTCTTACTGTATTTTGTCTGTCTTATTGTGCATATGTCCTAAAGAATGTTAGCTGGAAACCCTTTAAAATATCAGAGATTAAATGCTTCTTTCACTCAGGTTACTGAAGAAGAGCTTCCTGTGATGTCTTTTTCAGCTTTTCCATGGATTAAGAAGATTTTTTTCACTTTGAAGATACTATGTCACCAACTATGCTGAGTTCCCAAACTGGAATACATTGTGTTAATTATGCTTGGGCTCAAAGTGGAAATGAAGCTGAATACTGGCAGCATTTGAACTTGGGAAGTAAAGGGGTTCAGTTTTTTTCTAGAGTAGCTATAGTCTTTTGGATTAAAAGGTAATCCATTGTCTTTCAAAACTGAATTAGTTGCTCTCTTCGAGTATTTCCCTGGGAACTTCTGTGTACTGAGGATCTCTGGAAGATCACCCATTTTATTCAAATGCATGCTGCAAACAGAAATTCAAGAGTGTAGGAAGAGTAGATGTAATGTGAGATGAAACTCTTGCAAGGGATAATTAGTTATGGAAATCAAGGAGAATCATTTCTGCATGCTCAGAGTAGTGTTATTCCAGAGGAAACAGCCTTTATCCAGCAGTGTCCAGTGTGAGAGAAAGGACAGTGAAGCAGGTGGATGACCAGCTCAAATCTTTTCTTGCTCAGAACTGTGGAAAGGTGTTGGGATCAGTAGATGAGCAGGACTTGAATTTACTATATATTTTATCATCTTTTCCTTACCCTTTTAGTGACGTTTCCCTTTTCACTAATGTTTGTGTCCATTACAGGGTTTGATACTACTGCAAGGCAGTCAGGTGAATGAGCTGCCACCTAATCCTGATGAACCAGGGAAACATCTGTTTGAAATTACCCCAGGTATGCCAGCATTTTTTTGTGCTTTCACTATAACATCACATCATTCCCATCAGTTGTCACTAATGGTAATTGAGTTGTATTGATCACTCCTGAATGTTCTGATACACTGGCAAGATTATACAGTGGGACTGAGGAAAGGGACTTGACTACATGGTGTTCTGTGTTCTGGATGTTAGTGCTGCTATGTGCCTCATTTTCATTTTACAGTAGTTGAGATGCATCGTGATCCTTGACTTTTCCTGTTTGGAGAGGCTCTTTGCTTGGAGCGTTGTGTGGTCTCTACGAATGCATTCTTCTGGTTGCTACAGAAGAAACAGGCACTGAACTTCGGGAAGAGGGACATGTGGTATCTGGATGCAGTTTCTTTCATGTATACTAATTATTTTGGGAAGTGGGTGGGAGGGCAGACAAAAAGCTTCAAAACACTTCCCTTTTGGATGAAAGGTTTAAGAACATAGATGACCTAGCATGGAAGAGAGGTTGAAATTTTTTCAGGTAGAAAATCTAATGATCTGTCACTGTAGTATTAATTTAAAACTTTTGCAGTCATTTTAGCTCCCATATAAATGCTCTTGGGGGACAGAGTTGGTATCTCCAGGATAGATTCAGAATTAAGTTCCCTGTTGCAGTATAGGAGCAGTTTAATTCAGTTGATTTAGTTCTGATTGTATTTGCATTCAAATACAGTGTATTTTGGAGGTAGTTTCAGGTGGCAGGATCTACAGAGATGAAAAACCTGTTGCAGTGCTACAGTATTACAGCAGAGCAATGAGAGCCCTGAAAGGACTGAGCCAGTTCATCTATCTCCCAGTACCTGAAGACCGAGTTCCTAGAAACGAAGAGGCAGACAAATGTGACTGTGCTAAAAATTGTGAGTGCACTGACTCAGTCATGCTTCACTTCACTGCCAGCTTGTCCTGCATGGACTACCTGTCCGTGCTGCTTAGCATTGTCTCTCCCCACAGCATTGGTGCTGTCAGTAGGGAAGATAAAAGCAATTGCTTTAGGCTGACTCTTATTTTTTAATGGAATTTTTTTAAATTAACACTTGCCCCTGTATTTGAATGTTATTGCTGTGAAGTCAGGTGTGTTTTTATTATTTGGGGTCATTTTCTTACCACCCTGTTAGGCTGGCTTAAAATGCCATTTTTGCACACCCCTTTCGAGACAGTATCAGGCAGAGCAAGAACAGGCAGTGCTGTAAGGTTTTCAATGACCCCATCAGGCAGTGTTTTGCAATACCTCAGTCACAGAATTCTGTTTGACAGGCAGGAAGCTACCTGGGGAGAAGAGACTAATTTTTTTTCCTCTTACTTATCACTATGCACTATCTATTAATGCCTTTTTTTCCCTTATACTGCACCGTGCCCTCATAGGCAGGGCCCCACAAACAGCAGGGCATTGGGCCCACAGTGTTGCCTGTATAGAGGTTCTCCAAGAAGTGGCATTAATTGTTCGTCTGAATGTGTCACATCTGCACCATTTTGCAAAAACTGTTCCCCATACTGTTGCAGAAGGACTGTGGATCTGTGATGTGAAAACACTTGGATTGTTGTGATTGTGAATGATCCCATGTGTTCTGGCAGTAATCTGAAATAATTAACTGAGCCACAGACTGGCTTTATTGAGTTTCCTGCAGATTTGAAGTTCTTCTGATTCCAGATGGCAAAATAGTAATTCTGTACTACTTGTCCAACTTACCAGGTTATATTACTGTAGCCTGCAAAAGAATTGTCCTAATCTGCAGGTAGCTGTTGCTTCAGGTGAGTTGGTAAAGCAGGGCCATGTTGAAAGGGGCTATTCAGAAAGGTGGAAAAAAGTGACACTGCTTAGCATGGTTATGGATCCCAGGATATTTGTGTTCAGTCTGGTGTTTTGACATCCCACTTCTCTGTGTTCCCTGAAAAAACTATTCAGTCTTAGTGTACCACTGACTTGTCTGCAAAATGAAGATGTTTTCCCTAATTGATGCAGCTAAATCCTGTTTGTAGCAAACTTAGTTGCTACATGGATAGTAAGTATTGAAAAACACTATAAATAGCCAGTCAATACAGAATGTGATTGACACAGATGTCGCTGGAGAATGTGGCCTGAAGAGTTCCCCATTTTGTTCACAGTACATTTATTCTGTGCTGGTTTTGGCATAAATGCCTTTTCTTTTTTTGCACGTGTTCTGAAATGACCGTGTTCTGCGTGGTTGCCAGCCTGCAGAACACCCACATAGGGAACAGCTCTGAAACAGATGCCAGATAGGAAGGGGAGCACAAATCATCTTGCAGGACCCAGATCTTTATTTCCCATCACTGCTCATCTTTCCCTGTTGGATGTACAGCCATGATCACATTTCTGCCTAGTTGTGTTTCATTTATCCCACTGTAAGCTAGAACTCTACAATTTCTATAGGGATGGTAAGATTTTTTTTTAAGCTGTTTTAGCTAAGTTGTGGATTTTGTGAATACAGGTACATTCAATAGCTGTAAGTATAGATTGGGGTTTTACTGTGCTAGACGGCATCAGAGCTTTAACTAACAAAATTAAGAATGGAGTGTAACATTCCTAAAATATAACTATAGCTGATACCAGCTTATCTGGCAAAGAGAAGAGGCTGAGATCTGAGAAATGTCCAAAGAGTTCCAAAGTCTGTGGTACCAGTTGTCTCCAAAACCCTATTTTGTGATTAATGGCTAAGGCATTCAGCATCCTTGTTGTGCAACTGCTGCTGAGATCTTGCCACCTTCCCTCTGCTGCAGGCTGTGTTAAGTTTGGCTGTGAGAGCTGTTCCCTCACAGGGCAGGGACTAGAGTAACAGCATGTCCCGTGCTGTAACAGAGCATGTATTGATTTTCTGCTGAGTAACAAGAACTAATGATGGGCATTGTGTATTATTCATGTTTCATCAAGTTCATTTCTAAGCTGTATAGGGCAGCTGGGAGAAGGGTTAACTAGGGACATGAGGGACGGCAGAACAGTTCTACAGTCAAACCAGTGTTAGATCTGGTGACAGGACTTCCTGAAATATATTCTCTATATTCCTTTTTGGGGAAACTGTGTAAATTTCTGGATCCTTTTCAATCCATTCATGCTTCCCTTCATCATAGATGTTCAAAGTGGAATGGTGGGGTAAGCTGTGGGTACAAGTTGCTCTCATACTCCAGTGCACAGTAGCAGGTGGGGGGGGATGTTTTTGTAAAGTTATGAGGGTAGTATGAGGTCAGGTGCAAATGTTGTACCATTTGGGGTAATAATCCCACAGCAGCTGGTATTTATAGATGGAAATTATCTATATTGTTTGTGAGAGGAATCGGAATCTGGCAATGAAAACAGCATCTGCTGTTGCTAGGGGCAACAGAACAACTTGGTGTTGACCTGGGGTTACAGTGCCTTTTGGAGTGGTGCAATGCAGCTTGTGAGAAGCCACAGGGATTGAGCTCTGAGAAAGACTTAAGGAATGTTGATGGCTTAAGTGCTCCTGAAGTCTCACCTTTTAGGAAACACTCTTTTAATGTCTTGTGGCAAGTGGTCTACCTAATTTCATTCCCCAGTCTTTGCAGCTCTATGAGATGCTCAAGTTCTTCTGCAGACAGAGAATTTCCTGATATAGTAAGGTTTTTAGAATCCAGAAGGGGGGAGTGATAAAAAGGTTCAGAAGTTAGGACGTACTCATGGTACACATTTTGATGTCCCTTATCACTGATGATAGCTAGTCCCTGTTTCTTGCCACAGTGCTTTTTGCCAAGGTGAACAGTGACAGCTCTTAGCTGAGACTTTCTGTGAGAATTAGAGTGCAGTTTTGTAATGAGTTTAATTTTTTCATGGGATACAGCTGCTGAAGGGGTTGATCTTATTTCCATATATTTAATAATATCTTTCAGTTCAATTCTCATGACTGAAAAAAGTTCTCAAACCAGTTGGAGACACTTCAGGTCAATCCAACTAAGGTGGTGAAAACTGCACCTTCAGGTTGTTTTTTGTGCTCCAGTTGAGTTAGCAACAGCCCTCTCTTTAGAGAAGCAGTTCAGTCCTCTTCATAATTGTTACCTTGGTCTTTTTGCAGACTTAGCCAGAGCAAGGATCACTGCCTATACATGATTTACATGTCAAAGGTTATTTTCAAAACTTTAGAAATCAGTTCTCTATGGTGTGCTCTTTCAGTTAGTTATAAAGACTTAATTCACTATAGGCAACTTGCCCTTACAAAAGGGACTTGCATGGAATACTGAATCCTTCAAAGATGGAGTAGTGTGGTACCCATATTCTTCTCTCTCTCGGGAAACTTTCATAGATTACGTAATGTTTGCATTATGCCAAAAGTTAGGCTGGGGCAAAATAAAATGCCTCGTGCAGAAACTTTGTGCAAGGCTTATGCAGAAGCTTCTTCATGGCCTTGGTTGGGCTATATAACAAGAAGAAAAATCAAGAAAGGCAGAATAAGGAGTCCTAATTCTTACAGCAACAATAATTCTTGTCTACTTGTTCTGTAGGGGTCCGTTTGTGTTGTTGACAGTATCTGACAGAGAATTTGGAGTGGCAGCTTGTTTGTCTTGTACCAGTAGGTGGAACGATGCCCACAGAGCAGTCTGATCTGTGGTACACTTCTGCATCCCAGGTGATCGACACCAATTAAGCTATTTTTGTAGCCTTTTTATCTCAGTTCCTGTTGAGATGGTGTGTAATTAAAATAGCAGGAGGAGAAATTAGAAATTCATACATTGAAAATCATTCCATGTTCTCTATTATTCAATGCAAATTGCAGTTCTAATTAACAGCAGGATCCTGAGTTTGCCATTGGTAATTAAGTTTTCTCCTGAAGTCTACAGCTGAAAACTGACTGTGCATATCTGAATATGTGATGATGTTGATATTTGAGAGGTATATTTAGGTTCCTGTGATTTGGCATCCACCATATTGGCTAGGCAAATGGCAGCAAAACAAAGTAATTTTGGGTCCTACAAGAAAGTTTAAGACAGAGTAGTTGCAGCAGTGCATTCTGGAAACACTTAGCAGAGAGAGCTGTGGATGTTGCCATGTCCATGGCATTGCATTGACCTGGACAAGAAGATTGGTGGTCTTGTTTTTGCAGTGGAGGGCCCTGTCAGATCTGTATTTATTACTTGTAGATATGTGGAGCATAGCTGAGAGCATGCAGTTGTATGTCACTAAAAACCTGTCTCTTGGAACATAAGATAGACTCTTCCATTTATTGAGGGGTGAGAAACAATAAATGTCTTTTCTAAATTGTCTTTCCAAAGGAGTGCCCAGAATGATAAAATTGTATGTTTCTTTGCAGTCATAGTCTGGAAACTGTTTTCTGTTATTACCTTTTTGCTTGGGTTGAGACCTTTAAGGTAATAACGTTTTAACACTCAGATGATGACGGGTACATCTGCTTGCCTTTTCCCAGCTGCAGTGTCTTTTTATGCTCAAATGCAGTTTGAGTCTCCTTGAGAATGTGTATCCTGAAGTTCTGTGCCTGGGAAGTGTTGGTTAGTTGTTCTCTGTTCTGCTTGCTCCGTCTCTCCTGAGCACTAGATGGTGCTGGTTCTTTCCAGCTTCTGCTTGGGCTCTTGCTGTGGGTGATGGCACACGTCTTGAATCCCTGGAGCGTGAGTTCATCCTCTCAGAGGAAACCAGCTACTCTGTTTTGTTCATTCGTGTCTCCTCAAAGCAAATCAGCAAGAGTTCTCTAGCGACATCTTTGCCCAGCCTGTGAAGCCGATACTGTGCTCTGTAGGCAGAATACAGTACTGAATACATTTCTGCACATTTACTCACTTGGTTAGAGCATGGTGCTAATGATGCCAAGGTTGTGGGCTTGATACCCGTATGGGTCATTCACATAAAAGCTGGGCTCGATGATCCTTGTGGGTCCCTTCCAACTCAGAATATTCGGTGATTCTCTAGTATTCTATACTGAACACACTCCTTGTATTCACAATATAAGCTACTGTCTCAGATGCCAAAATCAACAGTCTTTGAAAACATTTAAGTTCAAATTGTTCATCTATTTGAATCTTGTTTTGGTCTTAAAACTGTAATATAAGAGCAGAACATGTTCTGTATAGACACACACAGTAATGACTGTGTTGAGAAGCCACTTTGACGTAGGTCTCCACTGTTTCAGGTTAACATACTGACCCAGTGCTTATGGGCTATTTAGTGGCATCTGTCTGACTGTTTTCCTCTTTCCCCATTCTAAGCCTGCTAAACTTATTTTTCAAAATATGTATCTTCAAAATTTTGCAATTTTAATGCACTGGCATTTCCCAAAAGGTACTAACTGCTTTCCTTGGGATTACTCCTTTCTTAATTCAACTGAGATTCTTTTATTGAACTGAAAAAATAGCTTTAATGGCCTGTCCAGACCTTGATAACTTTCTTTAGTTCAACAGAAGTATCAATCAGCTGCCAGTATTTCTAGGCTTGTTTTACTAATGGATTCATGTTGATGAACCGGTACTTGAGTAAGTTAACGGAGTCCCTCATTTCCCTTGTGCAGATAAATGCTAGCAGCTCAAATCTTCTGTAAGGCTTCTCTGCTTACTGATATTCTGATCTGTACTTTCCCTGAATGCTTGACTGTATCATGTCACTGAATTCTTATGAAAAGAGAATGTGGAAAAAAAAGGACTGAACTTTGCTCTCAATTCGTGTAACCTCATTGATTTCAGTAAGTGTTGTGTTCAGTCCAATGCTGTATCCCTACAACTTGACCAATCCTCTTCTGCCTACTTAAGGTGATGACTAATTGCAGGTGAAGGTCTTCGGACTGCATCCAGAGCTTTGTGCAGAAAGGTTATTAGGCTCCTCTTTTCCCCTGAGGGCAATGAGGCTCTCTGATAGTTACCAATGTTTTGGCTCACCTTACGTTATCAATTTAAAACATCTTAAAGGGCATCAGGAGGCACCTGCAGCCTGTAAATTGCTTTTTGCTTTGTTTTCTTTTTTCCCCTAGCATATGCAATGCCCAAGGCTTATGTTTGCATTTGGCAGGAAATGATCCTGCTTCATGAAATAAACAAGATCCTGCCTTTGTTTTATGAGAAGTGTTTGATCTACTTCAAGTGTTACTGTCTCCATCCCTCAGTGCTCTGGGGCTGTGGGCAGTTGAAAGTAGGACTGGAAATGGGCTGCAATAGCATACCTGTGTACTGCTGTCCTGGGATTTGTATTCCAGGAGAAGTTCTGCATTTGATCCCTGATCAGTAGCACCTAGCTGTCTTTAATGCACGTGCTGGCTTTAAAGAAGGATGATGGTTTTTAAACTTCAATTGCAATCACATAAGGCCTGCTGTGAAAGGAGCATGAGACTTAAGAAGTTTCATGAATAGGGCTTTCTGCCAGTGCAGATCATTAAAATGTAACCTCTGACTGGTTTTGAGCAGTCTTCCTTAACCCATTGTATTCCTGAGGGATAAATATAGCATTTTATATGGGTTGCCCTTTGGGTATAGAACTATGGCTTTGTAGCATGATGGCACATTGTAGTGGAAATGTGCAAGGCATCATTTGATCCCCTCAGGTTGATTTTTCAGTGCAAATTAGGTAAGATTTTGAATACTTCCTGCTGAGACCTTCCAGAGTGAGCTCTGCTATTGAATATTCTGCCTTGAGGATAATATATTAAGTCCTAAGGCATGTGTAGTTAGTAGAGGGATTTTTTTTTAATTATTCTAGTGCGAGTACAGCTTTGTTACATAGAGATATGCTTATCAAACTGTCAGCATGATCAGTTACGTAGTACCATCTCTATATTTCTTGCTAGTTTGTCAGAAATCAAGTCTTCAGTGATGTTTTACAGCTTGTGTGCTCTGTTGCTGCTGTTATGGGTTAAGTTTTGTTCAGCCCCAGAAACAGCTGTGTTCCCATTTGCAATAACAATGGGTGAATCCTCCACAAGATTTATGCAATGTCTGGCATCTCTGAGGCTGATAACGTACTCTATTAGGTTAGCATGATGAAGTAAAATAAGATACATGATATATGGCGATGTCACAGCACACACTAAATTCTAGCAGAAGTGAAATAAAGACAAGAGGGAAAGGCCTCAAGCTGTGCCAGGGGAGGTTCAGGGCAGACATTAGGAAGAATTTATTCACTCAAAGTGTTGTCAAGCCTTGGAACGGGCTGCCCAGAGAGGTGGTGAAATCGCTGCCCCTGGAAGTGTTCAAGAAAAGACTGGAAGTGGCACTTAATGCCATGGTTTAGTTGACACTGTGCTGTTCAGTCAAAGGTTGGACTCAGTCTTGGAGATCTTTTCCAACCCTAATGATTCTGTGATTCTGTTCTATGATACTGGCAATCCTGTAAGGCAGCACCACTCAGGCTGTTGAGGTACCTGCTAGCACTGCACCTTAACTGCTCTATAGAATACACTGACTTGGAAATACCATGTGGAAGTCATTCTGGGAAGCAAAGGTAAGAAAGCTAAAACACAGGTCCTTTTTACGAGGCCCACGAAAATTGTGTGGGGAAAGGGAGGTGCAACTGATAGTGTGTTGATCCAGGATCCAAAAGAGAATGCAACTGAGAAACTGCTATCTGGGGTGTTTTTGAATGCACTAGTACCAGTTTGAAGTGGCAGCTGGCCCAGTGCCAAACACCTGTGAGAGAGGGTTCACAGGAAAAACCCCCTCTGTATTTGTCTGAAATTGTTTAGGGATAATAAGTGTTTTATCAGTGACAACCTGCTTGCTCTGGGCTTTTTGAACTTCATAGGGAGGAGGAAATATGACAAGGATGTATTGCCTATGGGGTAGCACTTAAGCCTTACACCCAGCTTAAGAACATGCAGGGGGTTTTGTTTGGTTGGTTGGTTTGGTATTTTTTGTGGTTTGGGTTTTTATTGGGGGTGTTTGTTTTTTTACTGGGTAGGGAATTAACTCCCTGTGCTAGTATTGTGCAGGTATTGTTTCACTGTGAGGAATGTGTAAGTGCTGAGTACCCTTATGGCAGTGTGGCTAATATATGTTGAATTTACTAGCATTACAACAACTTTATTCCCTAAAGTTCATGACAAGCTTCACAGTGTCTCTACTGTACTCATCACAGGGGCTCTGCTCAAGGTACTGTTCTCTAAAGGCAGTGAGGCAGCTGGGGTCAGGACTGTGGTCTGTATATTGTAGTACATTCTGATGAGCTTAATATTCCTAATTTTTTTTTCAAGCACTCTAATTGAAATGAATGTGATTTCTTCCATTAGGAAGCCAGAGTTCAGGTCATTGGTCATTATACAGCTTTTTCTTTTGACAGACTTTAAATGTTTACTTTATCGAAGTTTGTGTCTTCTGTCTCTGTTCTGGCAGGTGCACAGGTCTGTAAAGAGACATTCTTTCAAAGTCTGCTTTTGAATCTTAGCAAGAGTCCAGTGCTTATCTAAGTGAAGTCCACTTAAGATGTTGATACCCATGTTTCCATGTGGTATCAAAGATGTTATGTATCATCCTGGACTCCTAAAGCACTGTTATTAGGAGTTATTATCTGGAGTTTGTTTTTAACCACCAACTGTCAGACAGACATGAAAACTTGGGGGAAGGGGCAGGAGGAATTTAAGATAACAGAGAAAAGAGCTGTGAAATCAAAAGTATACGGTGTTAAAAGAGAGTGTGTGTAAGACAATAGAGAAAGACTGTTAAAACTGACCATGTATTATTTGCATTGAAGGATAATTGTGCAGACTGTGCTGCTTCCCTGAATTTTGGGTTGTGTATTTTCCTATGAAGATTTATAAGCACTCTGGGAACTGCTAACTTGAGAGATGAAGAGCCTTGTCTATATTAGTAATTCTGTTCCAGTATAATTGTGTCCAAAGAAAGGCTGTACTGGCATAATAGTGTAATGAGGAGAGAGATTACTTTTATTAACACAAAGAGGAGTGTCTGCAAAGATCTCTATTGTGTGAGAATCCTTCTGCTCCACAGAGACCACTAAGGCTCTGCTTTTACAGCATGTGGTTTGTATATGAATCTGAGACTCAAAATGATGTCTTCTGGAAGGGTTCAGCAGAAGATATTTTCCAGATTAAATTAATTCTGGTCCACTTTGAGTGGACAGACCAGGTTTCAGCTGCCTGTTTCTATCCGTGTATCTTTTATAGGTCTTGGGCACAGATCATAAGTGTCACGTGTTGACAGTACTCTAGAACATGAGAGTAGACATCCTACCTTTAGCTAGCTCTGTGACCCAAACACATCACAGCAGAGAATAGAGCAAGTTAGTACAAATGGAAATATTGTACTTATGATCATGCTTGGTAAGAGAAATTTTATCACCTCAGCCCTGGTTCTGAAGCTGGTGGAAGTCTGTGGAAGGTGTCATAATTGTTGCTGTGGGCCTGTAGGGTGACTGTCTGACTGAAGGGGATACGTAAGGATTGAGGAGGACCAGTGAGAAGAAATTCAGTGTTCTCCCTTAGTAATGTTTTGAGGTTACAGCTGTTTCCTCTTGGAAAGCACAGTTTTGCCTTCATTTTTAATGCCAACATTAAAACACAGGGTTGTGTTTTGGTCTTGGTAACTTCAATGAAAATATTAAGCTACACATAAGGAGTTATTCCTTAATTGCCTTCAGCAAGACATCCTTGGCTGTAGGAGTCCAGATATTTTTGATCGAGCTCAGACCTCTATGCCATTAGCTTTAAGTTCTGCAGTCAGTGAAGAGCTGCCTCTCTGTGAGCCAAAGCAGATCCTTCCCTCTCTCTAGAAGCAAGGATTCTTTGAAGTTAGTAAGTGCAAAAGCTTGCAAACATTAATAGTAGGCTGTCTGCTCTCTGTGTACACTGGGATCTGTTAGGAAAGGGTTCCTTTTAGAACAGCTTAGCGTGCTAAGGGCAGCAAGATGCCTTCAGGTATTTGCAGTAAAGCTGCTTCTTACAATCTGTGTGCTTAGCTGATCTTCTCCTTTGGGCTCTAAGCCTGGTGTGAACTGTGCAAGAGCAGCTATGGATCCATGGCAGTGCCAGGCAGGAATTGCTGATGTCAGCCAGTGTGTCTACCTGCTGCCGAGAGCTGTGCTGGCGCTCCAGTCACCACTGCCCTTCTGCTGACAGAAATGGAACAGTAACAATGGCAGCTTTGCCACAACCACTTGCAAAAGGGGACTTTGTCCATGTGTAAGGCTTGACTATTTGGGATTTTTTCGTGTTCCCTCTGTACTTCAACACCAGAGGCCCAAGAGCTTGCTAAGGCCCTCAAAGCAAAAACTCTCTAGCACAGTGTGGCTAAAGCTGTACTGGAATTTCCAACCAAGCTTTCTTCATTTGTTGATGCCTGCACCTAAAATTCTTTAATTTTTTTGAGTTCATCAGAATTAAAGGAATTCCTTTGTCCACTTCACAAGAGCTTTAGGCTGCGGAGTCATTATTTGAAGGAAAAAGCAAAGAAGGTGGACACCTGTGAATTTCCTAAAATATGTCCATTAATATGAAAAAATGTCCAAATGCCAGTGAAAATTATTGTCATGGGAGTGTCAGATGGTATGACTGAATTTCTCTTGGAATTAGAGTAGTTGGATGGAAAGTAGAAAGCAATGGATATAGTCAAATCAGAAGAACTTTTTATAAACTCGGTATCTTTTGACTCTTTCTGGACTAGAAATTCTTTAATAGGACAAGGCCAGACGTTTTGAAATGTTATTTCTGACAGAACAGGTGATTTTTGATCCTTTCTTTTTTTCTTTTTTTTTAAGCCTATGAGCCTTTTCTTAACAGATCTGTGCTCCATTGTAAACTTAGCCTAACATGGTCAACAGGAATGCATTTTAGGTCACTTGGGGCAAGGCAACCTGTGAATACAAAATGTGTACTTTCATGCTGTCTCTCATACAGTCTGGTGATATATCTACATTGAGCTCATGTTTTCTGTGCTCATGTCATCTGTGAAGAACAGATTAACTATAAATTGTTCCTCTAAATGATGAAGGTCTAATTCTTCTCTCAGCAGGTTATTTTTCAGAGTCTTAGGAGCCCAGAGAACTGGAGTTTTCAAAAACATTTCCTTTGCAGTTTATATTAAACATACTAGAAGTGTGTATTTGGAGGACAGGGAATGATGAAGACTGGGGTTTGAAAGGGTGAGGATGGTTTACATTGCTCTGCTCTTGCAGGAAAAAAGCCTTAAGGGAGGTAGCATGTCACTTTATTAAGAAATACTAGGCTAGAAAATTCACTTTGTAGTTTCAGGCACTTATAAGAAATGTAGTTGGTCTTCAAGGGAATTAGAGTATTTAGATATATATGAACTAAGACTTCTGCCTCTGTTATTACATTGCCAGAATAGTCTTTTCTTTCTTCTGAGTCCAATGGCTATTTGGAAATCTGTGGAGAGTCATAGAGTATTTACCCTGTGGCCCAGCAAGCCACTTCTATTTGCTTCACCATGTATTTTGGAAATTATTTGGGAATAATCCATGCTGAATCTGACTTAGAAAGTAAACTTTTTATTTTATGAAGGCTTTAACTTTTGAAGAGGAAGTCTATAATTTGCCCTGGCTTACAGAGTATTTGATTGATGTGGAGAAGATCATAGTATAAATAATTTTACAGTTCAGGCAAAACAAGCTTTTATTGGCCAAGCTTGAAAATTCTAACACATTCTTCTGAATTTTGAGCATGACTATTAGTATAAATTGTGAGCTTTTCAAGAATGCACGTTTCATACTGGCTGGCTTAGGTCCATTCTCTATGAAGCCCAGCTCATCTGTTTAATAGTAATGATGCAAAGTGGTTTTAACATTTGTGTTCTTCAGACAAATTTTTGCCTTTTGGGGAGGAGGGAATGGTGAGGAAAATCCCCAAAGCTATGTAATCCTGGCCTTATGTCTAAAAAAGCTTCAAAAATGAATGCTTGCCCAGTTCTTGAGATGTAACTCTGATATAGTTGGGAATCACAAAAACCATTTGTTTCCTAGTAAAGGAATGATTAATAAATACCTTCAGCCCCCAATACCCTGTCATGTCTGCAATGAATCATTGAACTGAATAACATATTCCTCTGCCCTCCTACAATTTTTAAAAATTTACTTGGTTAGAGTATTTTTTCTCCCAGAATATAAGTGATTGGCTTAACTAGAACTGAAATCTCTACCTCTGGCTTCCAGATGTTTAGCATTGTCCAGAAATGTAAAAGTTCATTATTCACACAGCAGTGTTCAGCAGCTGGCTTTCCATTTCAGTGGCAGGCAATACGCTACTGTATTTCTTAAGAAATGAGAGGGAATATAAACTTTAAATCAAGAATTTCAGATGGTGGAGCCAAGAGCTATGGCTAGAGAAAAAAAAATGTGCAAAGCAGATGCATTATTCAAAAAATATTAGGACACTCAGTTCATTTTAGAAGGATCTGTTAAGTCCTTGGAGTTTTTGAAAATCAGCCTAATGTTTTAGCATTTGAAATCCAAATTTAGACATTGAACTCTGGGCTCCTGATTTTGTAAACCCTAGTCTAAAGTTGGTGTGTATTGTTTAAGGAGAAGACATGCATGGTTAACTCTAGGTCTAAAAGGTCAAATTGTTAAGAATTACAGAAATCCCATCTTGAGCAGCTCGTGCTGTACAGACTGACTTACGTGTATTCACTGAAATTAGTCTCGAAAGAATCGTACTGCAGAGTAAGTGGGTTTTGTTGCTGATGAAGTGCAAGCATATCCACCTTTCTTACTGCACAAATAGGCTAATACTTACTTGAAATTTTTGCTGTGTGTAAATATAAATGCATTTTATATAATATTAAAAATTATATATAAAATATCAATTTTATTTGACCCAGACAGGTTTGGCTATCTTTCATATATTAATCTTGTGTTGAGCCTTCCAACCCTTCAGGTTGTGTCAGACCTTGTACCTGTAGCAATCAATCAACATATTAGGGTCTAGGATGGGAGTTTCTAGGGTTGCCTTTATTTATGCAAAATATTTGAGTGTCAGTTCTGCACTCTTACCTTCATTAGCTGACTGCTGAGATGATCTGCCTGGGCCTGAGTGCATTCAAAGGAGAAACTAAGTGTGGTTCAGACATTAAAGAATATTGAATTTCCCATAGGATTCCCATGTTTTTGTCTATGTTCCCATAGACATCTGACTTCTGCACCTCCCAAACATTGCTCAGTTATCTCAAAATGTTTTTGTTTTGTTTTAATCTTGATGGTACCACTCCTCTCCCCCCAAAAAATGGTATCTGGTTTGTGCACTCTGCTGGCCTGATCCCCTGCTAGCTCGTTCTGTCTGCCAGGATTTGGACTGGCAGTATGTTTGACAACAGACACGTATTGGCTTAAATTTTAGGAAACTTAATGAGTGCCCTCTGAAGTTAAAATGACAAATGATCTGCAAAGTGCACTGAAAGTATGTAGAGCATGAATGTCCTGGATTATATTATTTATATGGATTTTTCAGTTTATAAAAGAGGTGGTAGTGGTTATAGTATATTAGTTTACTAGATATTAGGGGTCTTTATTTGATCACATTTTCACTCACACTTTTTTGGTTGAATTTTCAATGAACAACTCTTTAGCTATAATTTTTTTCCCTGGGGATTTTGTGTTTTCTGCGTGTATTTTTTTCAAATTTATTCACATTCAAGACTGACACAAATATCTATCAAAGTCACCAATGCACTGAAGATTTTTCTTCAATGAATTTTTTTTTAATAAACTAGTGTTGAAGAACACTCATTTTTGCTTTGTTTTGGATGAAATTTGTATTTTTCTGTGAAACTCAAAGCATAGATGTTTTACTTATATGCAAGCCTTGGATGACTTTCTGAAAGCTGTCAATATTGGCTTATTTTATTGCTGACCTTTGCTGTAATTTTTGCCATCTGGAGTAAAAGTGAGGGAAGGACTAAGTGTTCTTTAGCTCCATTCTATACAGCGATGCTTTTGGGTAATGTCACACTATGTCCACATGGTAAGGATATCAGAGGCTCTGCCTTCCTCTTGCATTCATCATTCAGATGAATGCATCTGAAGATTGTTATTTCAAATACGTGGTGGTGGTGATTGCAGTAAATGACTCTCAGCTATTTTCGTCTGGGACCATTTAATTCCTTTAAGTAACATCACATAATCAAAAGGTAAGACAAACTTTTTGTTAGTTTCCCAAATATTTTGTGAAAATAAGAAGTGTTTAAAACTGTAATGTTTCAGTAATAGAAATGAAAAAACAAAAAAATTCTTGAAATGCTTTGTTGAAGCTGTAAGATTGATTGTCTGAACCAAGTATGTGTGCCAAACCCCTCATCATCCTCTACCTGTCCATGTGAAGTTATGTATGTAGTAGTCCTAAAACTTCTTAAATACTCAAATTTCAGTATCTTGTAGGTAGTCCGGGGGTTCCTCTGACATACAGCATCTAGTACCTTTCCATGGAGCTGACTTGGCTGCCAGGTTGGAACAGCTGGAGAGGAGGGTGCTTTCTCCACCCGTTTTATCTACCACTGCTCTGACAGCGCCCTTAGTAAACGCTTCGGCTTCTCCAGAGCTTGGAAGGCTTCCCCCTGCTGGAGGCTGCCTGGAGCTTGCTTTAAAACCAAATGGAGAAGTGTTGCCAGGAGATTGTCCAGCCCCTCAAGCAGGTGGTTTACGTGCCTCTTCCCTGAGATCAGATCACCCTCTAGCCAAGAAGAAAGGGAAGTATCTGCTGCTTTACAAGGGCAAGGGACTGCTTTGCACAAGAGATGGATTTCCAAGCAGCTGTCAGCTATTGGCACTGTCTGACGAGTTTAGAGGCTCAGCAAAACAACTGAGATGAATTCTCACACATCTATCCAAGAGGAGCAAGTTGGTACCAGCAAAGCCAGAATACTGAATTTCCTTCAGTTCTCTTGCAGGAATATCTTGAACTTCCTCTAGTGTGTTTGGTGGTGGTGGGAAAGTTTTCCTGCCCTGTCCGTCTTCTATCCTGTGTGGGATTTGGTTTTGTTTTGGTTTTTTTTTCTGCTAACTAATGAATGCTCATACTCTGGGATTGCTCAAGTGTGCAGTTTAACAGCTGAATACTCTGCAGAAGGACCTCTCTGTAGAACATTATTGTATTTTTTTTTTTTGTTTTTCTTTTTTTTTTTTTTAAATGATGGGAGACATGGTAGACATCTACCCTTTAGGTTATTAATTTTCTCTCCTGGAAGTCCTTTCTGAAGAACTTTAGCTCAAGCTCAAGAGGCTGAGATATGTACTGGGATCTGGAGCTGCAGATCAGGTCTTGGGCTCAGGCTGTTTCTGGTATTTTAACCGTATTGAAAGATGTAGCTCCTTGTTACCTCACCCACCCCCAAACCTCTCTTTGTCTAGCTTTCTCCCCTCCCACCCGAACTAATTTTTGTGCATTGCACACTGCTATCAAAGAGTGTATTCTTCTGCAGTGTCCAGCCTGGAAAAGACTTTAATCATTCAGTCGCTTTCTTGTGACATCCAACTCTTTAGCTTGATCCAAGTTTTGCAAAGGCAGCCAGTTTGCCTGAGTTGGTGTATAAAACAAACTGTGTCTCTGCTGCAGTGCTTAGAGCATTGCTGCACCTGGGCAGTGGGGCTTCAATAAGCAGAGTCCCTGCTGCGTTAAGTGAAGTGCTGCAGGGTCTAGAGAACCAAGCACAGAGTGATCAGAGATCCAGCAAACATCTGTTCTAGGGATGTTGTTCTCTCCTTATCCCAAAACAAAAAGCTTATCTTGCCTTTGTGACTGGTGACTCAGTTAGGTTAATGCAATTAAAAGTGAGTGTGTAAACGAGCCTTCTGAATGTTGCTAGAGCAGTGCTGACATTTGCAAGAATGCAAGGTCCCTGTAACACTCAGAATCTCTGTGGAGACTCAGATATATGGTGTTTACTCTTGTGGGGGATATACCATATGACCCTGTCCTGTCCTGAGAGAGTTTTGCAAGAGGTGAAATAGTCTGTCTGGTATTTTTTTATGCACACTGAAGGTTTACGCTGGGTGTCTGTTGCCCTCTGGCCACCTGAGAGCCTCCCGCATAAAGCAGGCTCCGGTGGCTCTCACCCCTTCCAAGGGGCGACTATAATTAATAAGCCAGTGCGGTTTAAGGGACAGGGAGCCGTGAAGCGCTGAGTTCTGCCTCGAGGCCGGCTGGAAATACGGGCTACAAAGGCGGGGGGCTCCAGGGCACCAACCTGCCTCTGCCCCTGCGTAGCCTCTCGGGAGCCCTTGCCCGGCTGCCCGCCCCGCTGCCAGGGATGCGGGAGGCGGCCCCGCCTGGCAGGGAGCGGGCTGGCTGGGGCCGCGAGGGACGCTGCCACCTGCCATGGGGCTGTGTTCCTGCAAAGGCTGCCGTGAGGAACCCAGAGGTAACTAACTTGCCCCTCAGATGCGAGGGGAACCTCTCCCTGCCCCGTGTGTGCGGCGCGGCGGCGGCGGGAGCGCGCAGCCCCGGCTGGGGAGCGCGGCTCGGGAGCGCCGGCCGCGGGCTCCGCTGCCGCCTGCGGCCACGGGAGCGGGGAGTGGGAAACCTGGCTGTTTTCCCTCTGTGTATTCCGTGTCTAGTCCTTCGGGAGGTGCCGCCACTTCTTCTCTGGTTCAGAAAAACTCGGCGAACTAAACCAAACCCTTAAAAACTGTCTCGATGTGATCTTATGCTTTAAACACAATCCTCGTTCTTCTTTTTCTCCACTAACAAGTAAAATTTGATGGGAAGGAAATTGGTTGTTTCTTTTCAGAAAGGCTGTTAACGTGGCAACAGCATTAGCTGACAATCTTTCCTCATCTGTTCTGTGTAGTGAAGGACTTGGATTTTTTTTTGACGGGACGATCTCCCAGTAGTGTAGAAGAAACTGCTTTAGGAGACAGTGTCTCCAACCCACTTGAAGCTACTGGAATTCTCCTAAGGATTTTCAGTTACTTCTAGGGTGGCTCCTACATGGGTTTATGTGTTGGGACCACCCTCTGACATCCTGTCTGTTTTGGGAAAAGTTTGTAGTTGATATTCTGGGGCTCTAAGAATAGGTGGTGTGTGAGCCCAAAAAGAAGTGTAGCTTTCCTCAGGAGAAAGCAATCTCATAAGAATAGTTTTCAAAAACATTACTGTGCTTGGAGTTTGTAAAATAAATGCTTGACTGTTTTGACTTTTTGACAGCTGAAAATAATTCTCTCTTAGTAATCAAAATCCTCTGAAGATGGATTCTTGAGAAAATAGGGGGGGAAATTGCTTTCTGTGCAAAATTTTGGAAGAAACACCCTTACTAGTTGCTATGCTGGAAGTATGATTCAGAAAATGGTAGAAATTTAGTACCCACCCTCTAGTTCTGAGACAAAGAGAAAAATAAACACATTGGTGGAAATTTGGTGAGTACGGGGCTGCTGTCTTCATCACAGCTGCATTAGGGTAGAGTTTACAAATGAAGGTAAACTTCGTAAAGCTAAAGGTGGCAGTGTAAAAGCTAAAGGAAAAGTGTGCTGATCTGAAGTAATATCAGTAACTGTCAGTTATATTAGAAGCATAAACATTGAAATTAATTTCCCTGTCAAGAATAGAGAAGACCAGGTAAAGGTATATCTGGTCTTTCAATTATTATTGAGTTGACTGTGCCCAGATTGTCTGTGTGGCACCGGGTGAGTGGATGTGAATTTCCCTCTAAAGACAGGAAAAGGAAAAAAGATTTGAGCAAAATGTCCCTGAATTTTGGATTGGGAATACTGTAGGATTTTTCATATGTATCTGGGTTTAATCTGTTGAGGAAGGGGAGGCTTAGAGTGAGTGTTATCAAAAAACATTTGTCCTCATTCTGGCATGAATCCAGTCACCTCATTCACTTGAGTGAAATTGTATTTATCTTCTTCGGGAAGAGCTTCTACAAACAATGGGTGTTTCAGCTAGCATATTGCATTCAGGCTTGAAAGAACAAAGTATGTTTGTATCAAAATTGCACATTTGTGTAAACCTGCAGACATCAGTGAAGCCACACCGTTCTTTGAGAACTGGTACAGTTGAGATACGTATTTGTGTTAAATTATACTTTGCCTGTGTAACCCTGTTGAGTATGTAATACTAATAAATGTTTTGAGGACTTCTTTCAAGGCTAGCCTGTTAAAGTTCCTGCAGGATTCTTTTGTCTTATTTGGAAAATATATTTTAAGTAATTCTTGTATAACAGAATAAATCTATCTCTTAGTTGACTCTCTTAACCCATGTAGGCAGCTGAAGACTGCACAAGGATTGTGTGCATGTAACTTAACAAGTCTCAAGTTTAATACAACTTTGCTGTTGGTACTAATATGATTGGTGAGGTAAAAAGTCTGTGCGCTGTCTTGCTGATCAGTCAGTGTGAGGGAAGACCTGAAGTGCCAAGCTGTCATTTGTATTCTTAATTGGGAACCAAATTTGGCTTTGTATGATGCTGCTGAAATTCGCTTGTTCCTTGGTGTTTGGCATGGGTCCCTTTAAAGCAGTAAGCTTATTTTCCAGTGCTCTAAATTTATAAGATATGTAGAGAAGCCACTGATTTTTTGATAGAAGCCCTGCTACTTTGCTTTTTTGGCTTTAAGGAATGCTTTAGACTACGGGTCCACTGGCCTTTTGATCATGAGCTTCAACGAGTCTGCTTTGCTGTGAAAATGCTTTCAGCAGATGTGGGAGGGGTGTGGCTGGGGACCTGGGTACTGATAACAATGTTTTGGGTTATTGCATCTGCCCTATCAGCTTTTTCTGATAGCCTTTTAGCACGTCAGGCACAGATAGGGCTAACTGATTAGTAGATTCCTACTTCTTGAAAGTTGCAGGCTGAAGTGTCTCCCTGAATGCAGTGGGTTATCTGCAGATAGCAGAGACAAGCTTAATAAGGGTGGGGGGTGAGTGTTTAAGGATATTTGCATTTGTTTAAGGCTAGAATGGAAAGCTTCAGTTGTCATCCTTCCCCACGCATCTCCCCTTCTGTCCCTGTAGTAGAATTACCCTACTGGCTGGAAAGTAACAGATTCCTGGGCAGGAATACTGAATTGTCCCTTTACCCTGTCCCTTAGATTCACTTGATTGCTGTGTACTGAAATCATAATGTGGGAGAAGGACATGATAGATGGTAGGAATTGGAAGGGAACTAGAAATAAAATCCTCCTTCCACCTCACCCTGTGTTGGCTCCCACTAGCTTAGAACCTGAAGCTGTTGGGAGAGTGTTTGCCATGTGCTATGGTTGATGGTTTACACTTCACTATTTCCTGTGCTTGCTTGTTTCAGTGTGATTGTATTTCTTTTCTTGGCATTTTTATACTGTTTCCTACCAGATGTTTCAAAAAAATCTTGCACTCTAGTGTTACAAAGATTTCTGGTGGCTTTCCAGTGATGCAATGTAACCAAGATTGTGACTTCTGCCTTTACTTGGTTTAATCTGGTCATCAGCTGGTCCTGCTCAGTTTAGGTCTCCTGGGGAGACCCACCTTGTGTTCGCTATGAAAAAAAGTTTCAAATTGGTGTAAGCATAAAGGATGAAGGAGAACTCTAGTTCTCAGCCCAATTGTATTTGTCCTTTGGGTCTTGTCTGGCGTCAGCTGCCAAGATGTTCTTTCTGTTACAATTTTGTTATTTAAGAAGGTGCAGTGTTTATATAGGGCTTGTAAGACAGGAAAACTGGGAAAATGGGGCTTACCTGAGGTGCCAAAACTCACTGGGTTTTTAGATAATGGTTGTGCTTTATGTAAAAGGAATAGAAGAGGAAGTCTGGAAAAAGTCAGTTGTATCTGTTGGATGACCGTAATACTTTCCTGTGTAGAAGCAAAAGGGGTGAGGATTTAGGAGAAGACCATACTTTGGAAGTCTGCAATTCTTAATGCAAATAAAACCTGTTCAGTGTCTTCCAGTCTGAAATACTTTAGAAATGTAGCCTTGGGATTCATAATACTACCTCAGAGCTAAGGAATTAATTCTCCTGTTAAAAAAA